>MU104920.1:0-41079 GCA_014871385.1 Ceratodon purpureus | reverse complement strand
AAGCCTGTTCGGGAATCAGGTTCCCATGCTCAGATCAGCTATGTCCTGGGGTACCATGGATTTTTGCCATTGTTTGTTGAAACTGAATATACAAGGAACCAAGTATGTACAAGAGGTGGTTTAATGCTGAATTGAGTGCAATTCTGGGAAGTATATTTTACTGTTCACCATGCTATTCTATTTTTATTTCTATCTTTCCCTTTCCTACTGCAGAATTCTGTGATGTTAGTTGCACCTCAAAAGGATGGATGGGCTTTTGACGGTGTTGTAGTACATACAGAAAAGCTACCCAGTAAATAGTGAAAGAAACTGCCAGAAGTTCAGGCTGACCCACCGTACTAAATGCAGAATTTATGCATTGTCGATGAAAAGTGAAACTGTGAGTGGGAAGTAAGTGATATTGCCACATCCATTTGTTTCTGGTCGAGCTCAGTACATAACATTATAAAGTTGGTAAGTACTAAACACATGACAAATCCGGAACTTTACTTTCTCTCTACATCTCAGTACAGTCTCTCTAGTCATGTCAGGTGCAGGCTTCAATACCAAATGACAGGGTTACACCAAGGACTTGGACAGTTTTAAATGAATGCTATTCAAATTCCTTTATAAATCTTGCCTTACCCATCTTGAATTTAATGTCACACATAGTACTGCACAGTACTTTGCTCCCAAGGTTGGCAAAGGCTCCACAATAAGGGCCTTTTCACACACAGCCCACGGGCCAATCTTTGTTGAAGATCAAACTATGCCAAGGGGCCAAGTTTTGGAGTTGTAGAAAAATATCAAAATATTGAATTGACAATTTTTGGATATTTTAATGAAGAAGATTTTTGCCCCTATGGCGCAAGAGTTGGTTTTTAATTCTTGTTCTATCCAAACTCTCCTCGAGCGGCCAAAATTTTGGAGCCAAAACTCTCATGAAGTGTTATCATGTAGGCATTTTCAAGACCTTCGGCTCTTGGCCCTTTAAACCCTAGTGTGAAGCCCGATAGGCCAGTTTTAGCTCTAGACCAATGAAATTGCTAAAATCGCTCAGCCCTTGGCCTCTAGTCTGAAATGCCCCTAAATTTCAATGCCCTTCAAACTTCATTGAAATTTATTGGAAAAAATATTTAAGTATGAGAATTTTATTAAAATTCCAAATATTTAGCCTTGTAATTTGGATGGTGTCCTTCATTGTAGTACAAATAATATTTGCTTGCAAATCCTAAAGTATTGTGTTCTATATAATATAATTGAGGGACAAAATATTTATTATTTTTCATTTTAACATGAAGAAAAAACAAGATTGTAGTCTTTGAAAATCTTAAAAACACACATAAATTATCTCCAAGTCACCAAATTTTAAGTTGATGTTCTTTTATAAGTACATTATATTCATTCCACGTTTCGTAGCATGTTCTAAAAGGAAAATTATTAGCAATTCATCAATAAGTATGCCATGTTTAGGGGCGGTTTACACTATGGACCGTGGACATTGACGACGGCCCTCTAAAATTTGTAATTGGCCAAGGAAGTTGTCTCGGTCCGACTTCACTTTACACTACCTTGAAAAAAGGAGATTGACCACAAGTTTGAGGTTACCAAAATGTGCTATTTTTTACCTAGTGGATAATGTTTCATGGTCCAACGGGTTTTTAGTCGAGTCGAGATAAAGAGGTCGACTTGACGGAAAACAAAGGGACCGTTGGGCACAAAATCAATGATTGGCCAAAATCTGAAAAATTCAGCCTAAAGTCGTCCCGATCCAAATCCACTTTACACCATGACAAGTGACCAAGGCATTTAAAAAATGATTTTTTCTTTTTCATGGTCACGGCTCTAGACCAAGAGCTGTGACCATGAAATCATTTAATTCTTTTGGGATATCTTCATGGTCCGCAGTGTAAACCGCCCATTAGGTCCCAATGAGATAATTTGACGTCATATACATCGAGTACAATAAAGAAAAGAAAAGAATATGACTTATTTTAATAAGCTAAATTTGCTTCCACTATTACTTTGAATCCTTTTAGATTCCAAAAGCATGCCTAAATCCCTAAATTTCCTTCTGTTTTTGAGAGCTTGAATCCTCAAAACTGCAATTTTTTACCACTATGCCCTCCCGAGGATATGAAACAAAAATTTTAAATTTTTTTAGAGTTTCAACCGTAAGATCTTGTACCTAACCCTACTTGAAAGAACTGATCCAAATTTCAACCGTTAGATGTTTTTCATTAGTAAGATCATAGTGTTCAAAGTTTCACCAGATATTTTTTTGGGCCTTAGCCCAGAGGCATGGTTGCAAATGGGCCAAACGAAAACTTGATGATTATTACTTCAAGCATTTTGGTCACATTTTTTTCCATGCAAAATTTTAGGCCAAAAAAACGCTTTTTAGACCTTCATAAAATTATTTTCTATAGGAAGGTATAAATTTGACAAAATAGTAAAACATGCATTACAAAAAAATTATTAAGTTTGGATGACAAATGAATATTGGATGAAATAATTTATGTAGATGAAGTAGATTTTGGATGAAACTAAGCTCTAGATGATAATTGTTATTTGGATGAAAAAACATCAACATCTTTAGATGGAAATGGTTAGTTAGATGAAAACTTCTATTGGATGAAAACCGTCATCAAAGTTATGGATGAAAAATATTGGGCCCATCATTTTGCAACTGCCCACCCTTTGAAATGTTGTCTTGTCACTTTTTACCTTTGTGAATGACGGACAACTTAGGCAGAAAATGGTAGATTTTGATTGGTTATTGGTTGCCCAGATCTAGAGCAGATTCTTTTAAAATTCATAACTTTTGCATCGTAACTCCAAATGCTTTGAAATTTGCATCATTGAAAAGCTACCGTTGAAAGGTACTTAATGTAAAAAAAAAATTAGAAAACAATAAAATTCTAAAATCTTAGAATAGCCTGCTCAGAAGCGTTGCGACTCGAATTGGGTCTCAAGGGCCTTTAGGGGTTAAAGTTGAGAACAACTTTACATGTCAATCAATCTTACATGTTTGTAATGGGGTCAAATAATAGATTATTGAGATGCAGTCTAGTAACTTGAAGCATGTTATTTTTTAAATTTTTTTCAAGCAAATGAACAAACTTCTTTCCTTGGAAAGGGAGTTACAACCCTCATGGGACCGGAGTCCAAGGCAGACTGACAATCGCGGACTTCTGAACACAGTGAACACCAAGAAACCTAGAGCTAGTTTGGGTATTTGATGACATTTTTCCTTTTCTTTATTTCTCATGTCCACTAATTAAAAAAAATCTAAAAAGAAAAAATCTCGGTTTACAGTACCAGTAATTGTCTCAGTACTACCCTGAGGCAGAAGGTTGGGTGTCCCTCAGAGTCTGAGTTTGACAGTCCAGAGGACAATCTAACCCATCTGAGGATATGGAATGAACTTTCATGTGTTTGATGTCTTGTACAAGGGATGCAAGTATAAATTATGTGCTGATTGATCTTGGCTGGCCAGATTCTGGAACCACAATGTCAACACAAGCACATGGAGAAACTTCGGTGAAGCTGTTAGGTGAAGTTGAAGTGCAGTGCTCAAAGTATGATAAGATAGTCGTACCTAATGTGGTGGGTTGTTTGATATGGTTCCCCACTAAGGTTGAGACACCCATAGCCGACAAGTGACCAATAGCCGATATATTCTAATTCCTAGATTATGAAAGAACAGATGTACCTCATTTGTACATATCGGTTATTGGGTCGGAAGTACTTTTCACTTTGAAAAATTGTACAAATTTCAATATTGGGAGATAATTCATGGAAAAATGCTCATTCTTCATGAACCTTATTTTCCTACGAACGAAAATTATCTCCTTATCGATAACCCAAGCTCTGATATGCTGAAATGCTTTAAGTTGTCGGTTATAGGTGTTTGTACCTTATTCAACCTAAAATGGTTGTGATAGTAGCTAAATCTATCCCTCTTTTTACCTTCAATATAGTGATTCCTCAATCAATACCTTTGATCTTGATTTTTCACCGTTGGATGCATGAGATTATTGTGTTCATTTAAGGTATCCTTACTATTCCACATTTTGGTTACTTCTTTTATACTTTAAGCATTGATAACATATTCCTGTTATGAAATCTCTTGGATTAAACTTTCATTTTTAAATGCTTACACATGCAAATCATTTTCATAACTATATCTTGTTTTCTAATATGTGAACATACTTATAACAACCATAATAGGTACCCCTATCTAAATATTAATTTAAAATCTAGGTGCCAAAGATAATATACACGATATCATACACTACTCTCATTTGTCCAAGCCATGTAGCATACTTATTAGAATAGTTTTCTTATTATGATTTATCAATAAATCATTGAAATAAACCATACTTACCATGTTCTACTCTTAATCAATTATCCAGGTAATTGGAATAGGAATCGAGGTATTCAACTTTAATCCAGAAAGCTCTTTGAGACCACATTGTAATTGCAGCACTTCTGGAAATGCTATTTTAAACTCTTGTATTTTTGGAAATTCTTAATATATGATTGCACATAGCTTTCGCCAGTAGCTTTCAAATGGCGCAATTTTCAAAGCATTTGGAGCTATAATGCAAAACTTATGGATTTTACACGAATTTGTCCTAAATCTAGGCAGCTAGTAACCAATGACAATCTCCCAATTTCTATCCAAGTTGCTCATCATTTACAAGGGTAGAAATTGACAAGACTAAATTTCAAAAAGTGGCACTTTCAACATAATGGTCCATTTTTTATTCATCCAACCACATTAGTGACAATTTTCACCTTGCTGACATTTTTCATCTTAACAATGGTTTTCATCTACAAGTATATTTTCATCCAACATATATTTTTCATCCTTATAAAATTATACATCTAGCCTTTTGTTTTCATCCATTTGTAATATATCGTCATGAATTTGCGAGGTTGCAATAGGTCTATTCACTGGACTCCTCTTCTAGAGCTACCCCTTTTAAATTACTCGAGATTTCATTATTTGTACTTCAATAATTAACAAAACTCAAGTTTTACTCCAGTTTCATTGAATTTTTTTGAGTTTTTTATCCTCATAGCCAAAAACATATTTGCCGTTTGCATCTCCCATTGCACATGTTTAGGTTACTTGTTTGGTTATTTGAACCTAGAAGAATGTAAGGCATTTTCAGCACACCTCCATTGAATAAAAAAAACATTCTTTTGTCGTTTCCAACCATGTATGGGGCTTAAAGTTGGATCAAATATTAGGTACTTTCCTCCGGCAATGACAAATTTTTTATTACAATGATCTTGAACATCATAATCCTCCAATCTCTATAGTAGGTTGTACTCCAATTTGGTATAAATCCTTTTATACAAGGCATGATTCTAAGAGATGTCTAATAAAAAAAATCAGTAGTTTTCTATTAATAGAGGTACCTTTTTAGTATGTTTTGGCTCAAAAAAACCCATAAACTTTAGGGATTAAAGGTCTAAAAACAAAAGTATTTACAAGTAAGAATAGGAGGCTATCAAAACCACCTGCAAATGCATGAAAAACCAAAGAGACATCTTGATTTAAGCTTATTTTCATATAACTTACTATTCCTAGTTGTTGATACACGTAGGCTATCAGTTATATATAAATACTAATGCTCCTACCTTAAAGGATGTAGTTTTTGTAACTTTTAAGAAATAACAGATTTGCATGGCTCCTAGCAAGAATGACACAAGAAAGAGAAACTCAATTTATATTGACTTCTAAGAATCATCTCCAAAGTTTATTAACTATATTTCTCTTTAAATATTTTAACACTATTTTTTAAGGGCAAAGGCCGCAATTTTAAATATAAAAAATAAATCTATTTATAATTACTGATTCTTGTTATAGAAAAATATATCAATATTTAAAATTGATTTTAGAATTTTTGACTGCATGAATTGGAAGATTATAGGTTTTGAAGTTATAACAACAACTATTTTGGACCCTATTCAATAATGTTAATCCATTTCAATTCCATATAGAATGAAATATTTGCAATATACAAGATTTTAACTCTTTTCCATCACTATTTATAAGATGTTAGGTTCTTGTGTACCAAATTTTAGATGTACTTGAAGTATGTAGTAAATTCAATTAAATATTGGAATGGCAAGAAGTCTGAAACCATGCCAAACACATTTTTTTTTAGCTCATTTCTTTTATTTAACCTCAACTCAATTGATCCTAATAAAACATGTTGAATTTTTTTGAAGTACAAGAAATTAAATTAGAAAAAATTAAAATCTCTAATTTTAATCAAGTATTTTGTTGATACAGATTGCAAATTTTCATTGAAATGGAATTAGAAGGGAGTGGCCTCTCCATCTCTCTTAAGTCTATTTATCTCATTTTTGTACAATTTTATACAAAGACAAATCATGTTCCGAATTTAAGTGAAAAAATTAGGTACGTAGAGGACAAATTTTCAATTTTCTCACCTTGGATGACAATGTGTAAAAAGAAAAACTTGCTACAATCTATGTCAAAACCAATTTTATTTTTTTTTAAATTTTTTTTTCATCTTTCCAATGTAATATTATTTTGAAAATATTATACTTTCTACCAAGAAGAAGAAGTCCGACCCCAGAGGTGCCAACGTGAATATATTGTTTATTCATTCTATTCACTTATCCAATGGCCGCTAGACAAAGGATAGTGTATCCATAGCTACTTCCCCTCTTGAAGGTAAACCGATGTCATGGGATTAAACCCTGTTACCTTCTACCAAATTTAAAATGTGCTACATAAGTAATTATCTCATATGGATTGTGGTAGACATTCTTTCATTAATTTGTCTACCATAAGATCCTATGCATTGCAATGCAAAGAAATTACTTCTTTTAAACTTCATGAGGTATTTTTGGAAAAATTTGGGGAAAAATGTTAAGAAAATTTAGTGATTAAAACATATCTTTCAAGAGCCCACGTAAAATTTACAATAGCATAACATCTGTAAAATATACAAATTGCTTAAAATGTGGATCTTGGGTACATCTACCCAATTGGTTGTAGATTTAAGACGTGTCGTATTTCCTACTGCTAGAACTTGGCATATACATGCAAGAATCTTTTCAACTTTTTAGTTTGTTTGTTTTGTTTTTGATGCCCTGAAGGAAAACTTCATTGCAACCCCGGTGGCTTGTTTCACAATACAAGACAGGAATTTTTCCAGTACCATATACTTATGGTTTTTGCAAACAGGTGAACAGCCAGTGAGTCCATAGATCAAATATATGTATTTTATAATCCCCACTATACACTACTGTAAAAGTAACAAGGAAAGAATGTGAGCGGTGCCAGAGTATTGAAGTTACCTCACTCAATAGCCCTGTCACAGACAACGTACTGAAACAACTCCTGTAACTTAGTTACTGACAACATGCCATCATTCTCATGCATTTACCCGAAATGGTTCAGATTTCGCAGTTCATGAATTTTGGGATAGAAAAAAAAAAAATGCAAACTGACTTGTTGCTGATCTAGAGTTTGCAGGTGTCAGTGGGTGACCTGGTTTTGTGTTCTAGGCGGTGTACTTGTTCGTTCCGGTGACAAAAGAGGCCGTCCACATGGCTAAACACATCTCACCTAACACAAGATTTGTTGCTTGTTACAGGAGAGCCTCTGTCTGTCTGATGAGTACAGTGGTGTATCATAACTTGGAAGAAACAGCCGGGTTGTAAGAGTGAGTGTGTCCAGCCATGGCTGAATATTCGGCCAGCCATCCGCGGGATTGTATTGTAGCCTCCATGGGGCATGGGTTTTGGCCCGGTTGAAAACTTCAACATTGGCCCCCTACTACCCCATACCTGCCATGTGCTCCACTACACCACCTCCAGCAGACGCAATAAGTTACCCCGGCCCAGTTTCTTCAGCCACCATGGTGCCTACTTTGCACATGCTATTCTAAAAACACTGCATATTGTGTGAGGGATTGAAAACAGTTACGATGTAAGGTTTTTCATTCATCTATTTGAGTGCTATTCATCCATTTGAACATACTTTCAGTTATTCATGGGGTTTATTCATGGCCTGAAGTCACTCTAATTTATGCTAACATGTGGATCTAGGGCATAATATGGTGGTTTTAATGTACTCACATTACTAGCTTCAATAGTGACAATAAACATTTAAAAATGAATAAAAAATAAATAGCTATGGATCAAATACCATTACAATGAGGCATGATGATCTATGAAAGCCAATGTTTGCAAGTTTATAGGAAAGAAAACACACTAAAGTGAAAATAACATATATGGTTCATTCTACCATCTTAAGGACAATCATCCACATTTGGGTTTTTTTAGAATTTGGTCATGTGCCTGTAACTTCAATTTAAGTTGTGATTTTTTGAAACTTTTTGTGAATGTGGGCCGTAACAAGGACTTTGAGATAATCTAATTTTTTCAATTAGACATTTCAAAACATAGTTATGGTACCTAAAGTAGAAATAGCTGCTCGGCAGGCAATTTGGGCAGCTATACTAAATATATCTGTTACGTCTGAGATTTTTTCTATAAATACTTAATATTGCCATCTTTGAGATTTCCCCCCAAAAAAGCTTTTTTTAGTACAAAATGTTCACTCCACAAAATATCAAAGTTTTCTCACCGTTTCGGGCAGTGTACCAAAAAAACTTCTTCTTTCTTTCATATAAGTTACAAAATTTGTTTTTTTAAGATTTTTCTTTTTTTTGCTTAAAGTATGGACATCAATCTTTACTTTTACCGTTTGGATTGGGACTTTGTAACATAATGGAATTTCTAGGAAAGAAATATTTATTTGCACGTTTTTGTATTTAACTTAAGAAAAATATTTTTTTCAACATGCTACACTTGTCTTTTGTGTTTGATTTTTTTTTATGAAATTAGCTAACATAGTCTTCTTTGTCATGCACCAAAACCCCCAAAATCGATAATGCAAAAAACCAAAGAAAAAAAAAGTTACAGTGTGTCGACCTATTTAAAAACTCTGTCAAAAAAGTTTGTTTTCAAAATTCAATTGCTATAATCTTCTAATCGCTATGGTCGATTATGATGAAAATTTTTGAGCTATTTACTACAAAAATATTTTTGAGGATCTTATGGTTAGAATTAGAAAATAATGATTTTTTAGTCATTCATGCTTTTTACATTAGAAATGGCAATTTTGAAGCGTTTTTTTGGTGAAACATTGTCAAGGAACCTTAGGGGTTAAATCACAACATATTGCATTACATGTGAAATAGTTCATAATCTTGATGAAGTAAGTGGCTTCTTAAATTAGTCATGTTTTAATGATATATAGAATAGATGACACCAATAAATTAAATAGTTCTTTTGATATAAAATATTTGTTTTTATTGTCATGGCCAAATTAACAAATAAAGTTCTATTTAAAGTAGTCGGAGTTGGGACAAAAAAAGGTTTTAAATTACATTCAATGATCATTTTGACTCATATATATATATATATATATATATATATATATATATATATATATATATATATATATATATATATATATATATATATATATATATATATATATATATGTATTTCATCCAATCACATAATATGTATATTACCAAAACATAACATTTCACTAACCTGGAGAATGTACTCTTATTTCATACTTATATGTCCAATCATGTTTGAGAGCTAGTTAAGAATCTTTTTAAACATTAAAGAGTTAGTTTATCATTTTTTTATTCACAATTTATATGTCTATATGAGTCTAAATGAGAATGAAAGTTGTTGAACTAAATGGTTTACCAATTGAAATATATAAACATGTCATAATTTGATAAAATACAAGAGTTGGTCTTCTTGAAAATTGAAGGAAAAAAACATGTTTGATATCATGACTTTACATTGTAAATTTTAGTAGAATTGTCAATTTTAAGAACATAGTGGAACTTGATGTGACAGCCTTGCAAAATAGAGGTTCAGTTCACCATTTGACATCAAGAAAATGGCAACAAGATGCCAAGATTCATATTCTTTTATACAAATATTCTATGAATGAAATTCATATCTTGATCATGTTATAACAATTGGCTTCATTTTGTAGCCCTTCTTTCAAATTAATGCTCTTCTTGTTCTTTTCACATTTATTTTTGGTTACTAATGAATTTTAAATATTCTTTAACAAATATTTTTAAAATTTTAAAATTTAAAATTTAAAATAAAAATAAACTACTCTTGTAATAGCATCTATAAATTCTAGGTTCCTTTTTAAATTATTTAAATTACCCATATATTTTGAAGTAATTTAGAAAGTAAATTAATGTTTAATTGAAATAATATTTTTCTTTCATACTCATAGAATATATATATATATGTTTTGTAAAATTTAAAGTTTGTTTTCAACATTCCAATGTGAGCGGTAGAGATGCTCTCATGTTATCTTTGTTCTAGAGGGGGAGTGGGGAAGGAACAAAGGGTATAATACTAAAATTATGGTTCATTTAAGAGTTTTGTTTGCAGTGGATAGAAATTGTCTTCGGAGTTGTACGTTCCCTTTTGACTCCCAACTCCTGAATCACCAGTTAATTAGGCTGCACCCCAATGAGCTTACAGGTGCACAAAACTCATGCAAATTTGTCCAACTCTTGTGCAGCTTTAGCATCGTTAACTTATACTGTAATTGTGTGACTCATGACCTGACCTGGAGGGCTGAAGAGGTTGGCTAATCTCATTGTCAAAACTCACTTTGACTTGTAAAGAACACTATCTCACCTATTCCTAGTTTGCTACATCCACCTTCCTGTGGCAGCCTAACAAGGAACTCGGAAACGCTTAGCTTTAGACTCTTTAGAGGACCTGGCAATCTTGAAGAAGATTCTGCTGACACTGCAGCCTCCATACTGCCCAATTGAACTATTCAATTTGACTCTGTGACTTTGCAATATCTAGAATAAACCATGGCCTTTCCACACACCAAGACAACCAAAAGTATCACACGCATGTTTGTAGAGGTAGGCTGAGTTTGTCTCATTTGCTAGCTTCAAGTCTCCAGGTTGCATCTGCCTCAACGGAGCTCAGACTTGTGGTAATAGCATAGGCCTCATCTGAAATCATCTCCTTTGCAGCAACGGTTCAACTTAATGGTTAGATTTCAAGGCTCATTGATATCTGTACTTCACATGGGGAGATTTAGCGTAGCACTCTCCCCCAAGTTGCATGTGACTCCGGGGATGTGAGAGCCAAACTAAGTTTCAACGTCAAATCTACTGTTCAGGATCAACTGGGGAGGTTTTGTAAGCATGGGCAGAACTTATCACTTTTGACTCAGTTAACAAATTTTAGTGGCTAAAAATTTCGAAGATTGAATTATTCTTTCCCCTGAAATCACTCCTACAAATCCTTATAATTTCCATGTGAAACGTTTTTAGTTGGGAAGGGTCAGAAGTTAAGTTGAAAAGCTGTGAAGTGCAATAACTGCGCATGAGGAGTTAGCTGGGTGGGCGGTGAAAATTGGACCACTTCGAGTATTCATGACGAGCAATACAAAGGTGCACCTAATTGACATTTGAAAACCACAATCTTACCATGTTTTGTGTGTATGTTCATTGTTAACTTGTTCGCAAGAGCCATCAAATCCATCAATGCAATTACAGTAACTTGGATTTACACTTTGGAAATGTAACCATGTGAGACTGGCAGCGGCCCGTCAGTGCAGACTGGTGCAAACACCGCTGACGCAATTAGTTGGGTCACGAGCCACAACACCCACTCTCTGAAATCATCTCCAGAATACAGGTTGTGGCTTGTGATTTCAACTATAGGGAAGTTGGAGGGAAGTTGTGACTAATTGTGAGATTCAAAGTTCTCATACCACAGCAGCAGGGAGAGACTGAACCACTACTAGCGAAGTGGTCGTTTCTCACTCCGGACTGTAAGGGCTGGGTCGCGGCTTAGGCGCTCCTCCGGCGGTTTCTGTCTTTCCCTGCGTGGTCGCCGGTGTGGGCGGTGTGGGCCACTCCTTGGAAGGCTGAACATCGAATCAGGATGCGCGATGGTACTGGATTTATCCTGGGTGGAACCACCTCGGACAGGGTAATAAGCAAGCGCGAGCCACGTATGAATTACGACCCTCCCTCGACATAGCTACGAGATTACTGGTCCAAGACGCCGGGAATTTTAGGTCCCACGATTTCGAGGTCGTCCTCGTTGGGGTGACTCGGGTGCCGGTTGATGCCCGGTGCTTCATGTGGGAGAATGACCTCAATGTGTACAGTACGCTTTTTTTCCTGATGATATTACTGTTGATCCACATTACGGTAGTTGTACCGCGTCGTCACTTAGATTCAAATAGACGTCTGAGGGATGCAATTTTTTTCCTAATACTTTGAACGACCACATCCAGTCCAGTACATGACAAGCACGCCATTTCACAGAAAAAGCAGTGGAATTCATGGGCCTGTAGTAATACGAAGATAGAAACGAAATTCAATTATCCATTATAGAAGTATGTAACGAGTGCACCACATAGCGGATACGCTCAGTCCGGTGCAATCACGCACATGATACCCGAGTGAGTTCAAAGAAAATGTTAAGCTCACACCTAATTTCCGATCACACCTACTTTACGATCACACTAACTCTCCGGCAGTCGTCAAGTTCATTTTAAAGCTCTATATCAGCCCGTCCGGATGTGCATCAAAATGATTTATGTACAGACCAAAACCCCCCAGTACTCATACTATTACTGAAGCCCTCCAATTCTGAACACATCAGTCGCTATCGGTGTCCCCGATATTGATGCTCCCCATATTCCTTCCAACATTCGCATCGTAATCTCCCGATCCCGAACCAGAAGCCGCAACCTCTGCGTCAAATTCACACACGTAGTACAGAGATATTCTATAAGTGTAACTGCTGTTACAGGAGACATGGCTACGACTATCAGCACTCACAAAAAGTGATACGTTATATATATTCATGAGTACGTAAGCAACTCAGCAGTAGAGATTATCCTTATGTAAGTGAAAGGTGATAGATCGCTCACCGCGAGGGAGTAATAGTGGACGTCGCTGGAACCTCAGCGGTGAGAACTTCACAGAAACGTTGGAATCCGCCACATACTTGTCCACTACGATGTTGCAATCCGGCACCTGCGACGCCTCATTCCCCTCAGGTGGAAAAGCCATGTCAATTGTTTTCCATCTCATCTTCGTAAGCCACCCTTCCTGTGCCTCCTCCTCCGCCTTCCGCTTCTTCGACTCTCTCTTGAACTCCGTCTCCTTCTCTTGGAGGAAGGTCAACTGTGCTTCGGGTTCGATTGTGTAGAATCCAGCCTCCACGGCCCAGTGATCCACTGCAAAATTCAGAGGTACAGTAAGCCCACGTCGTCGCATGAGATTAAAAAAAAAATCAAGACGGGTTGTGGTTCTGAAGTCGAATAGGTTCAGTAAGGTTTAGGTGTCTCACTTCTCGACTACAATTTCAGGATGAGACAATGACAGGGGAACTCTTGAAAACTCACATTCGGCGTGAACACGGTCGGAGATGTCTACTCCGAGGACATCCTCATCGCTAACAATGTCCTCGAGGTCGCGCTCCACGCCGGCGGATGGGTGGATACTCGTTTCAGTCCTATGCCTGTCGGACGGCTCGTAATCAGAGTCCGATGTGGATCGTCCAACCTGGCGACCACCGACAGGAGAAACTGCTGACGGCCACCCATTAGCAAGTTAAAAAGTGCTTCTATTCGACTAAACACTTAAGTGTTATATCTTCAAATCTACTAACAAGCTAAACCGAGGCTATTTCTGGAGTACATAATAGTACCTGGTCCTGGTGACACGGGGCAGCTGTCCCACTCGTTGCCTCCTTCTACGATTGGTGATCCTTGTGTTGCAATAGGTGGTACTTCCGCGGATTGGACCTCTTCAACCGAGAGTGGAGCTGTACCTGCACGAATTGGACCACACGCCTCGATACATTCTAATGATTGGCAGACGTAGTGGATTCCACCAAGCACAATGTCCTCCAATTGTAGGATTATTTAACTAACACTGGATTGAACATCAGCGTACATAATGGATGACAGGAGACTCACCGTGGTTATTAACTATCTTCTCCGACGAGTCACTCCCAGAGCTTGCAGTATCACTGTCTGCATGCGACGACACTATGTACAAACAGCCAGCATCTATTTCAGTACAGAACAATGTAATTTCATGTCAGAGTAGCGGAGTAGAATTCATATTCAAGGTACTTGAAGGGAAACGGTAGGGGGGCTGACCTCCGATATGAACCACTCGCCCGTACAGTGGTGGGGAGACGACGGTGTCCGGCCTCGTTGGCAAGGCATCCTTCAAGTCGTAGCCGTTGATGAGCCTCATGTTCATCTGCCGAGGATGCCTATTAACCTCCCAGTCATCCGGAGCCCCCTCCAAGTCATTCGCGTTCAGCTCCGACGCCTCAATCCGTGGCCACCAACCGGACTCCCGTCTTGTTTTGCTTCTCAGCTCTTCTAAGGATATGAACGGACGCCCCCCCCGCTGACACTGCTTGGCGGCAAAGGAGGCCCAATCCACTGCGTGCCCGAGCTTCTCTGCAATCAGTCCCCGTGCAAAGGCGAGTCCAATGCAGCGCTGCTTCCCCATTGGGCGCTGGTGGGTAACCTCGTACAGACTCTCAATCCTCTGTATCATTCTCGGACTCTCGCTCGAACCTGGCCGCGCGTACCAGAATTTGCCGTGTTGCTTTGGTCCCCATCGCTTCGCACACTTCTCCTCGTTCACGACTATGTCTGGAAGTGCGTCCCGGTCGCGTCTCGGGGCTCCCGGCAAGTATCCGTAGTTATTCAGTTTCTTGTCCACGAAAAACCATCGTGGCGATCCCCGATGAGGGTTCCGTGGAATGTCATGGCTGTCGATGGCCATGTCTGCGAAGACATACAGAAGACATCATATTGATTAAGTCTTCCATAGCCGAGACAGCAAGGGTTAAATTCTATTCCATTGTAAATAAAAAAAGGCGCACTAACTACACAACTCCAGCAAAGAGGAACGAGAACCCAACAAATTCGGAGGATGAAATGGTTACGAGTCATTCAAACACACACAATATGGAGGAGAAGGGCGTCTGGACCGTCGACAAGATATGGAGAAGTCAGCATGGTACAAGCACATGGAAATACTATTCGGAACATAATATCATAGATGGAAGCGCGTACCTGGTTCAGTAATGAAGCCCGTGATTCTGCTTCGCACGCACCGGGGAAGGAGTGGATTAGCACACAGACGCCAGAAAGCATCAGTCGACGGGTTCGCACTCTGGAGGCTCCGCCCACCTGTGCGATGGAAGCATTGAGGAGCATCCGCCTCTCCATCTCTCAGGCGACTCGCTTTATTCTGAGGAAATTAGGGTTCTAGAAGACAGCCGACAATTGATTGGGGCTGGTAGTCACCTCACATCTATTGCTCCCTGTCATAATATGATGCTGAAATCCAATGCGTGACGGGTGTGGATACGCCACGATGGTCATTGTGTCACTAACCTGTCAATTCTCCACAACACCTTCCACTCATTGACGATACAGCGAGGCAGACTGCTGCTAATTACAGCCCAGAGGTGACAGAATAATGACATGTGAAACTAGAAGGAGCCGCCTCGCTGATGGGATGCTATGCGTTCTACTCATGTCTACTTCAGTGCCCCATGACGGCATGACCTACGCCTACTTTGATGGAATGGACTCGAAACGGCTGGAACTGACATGCGTATGTACTCGTCCTCTGGATTATGATTGATTAGATGGACTTCCTGAATAGACAAACAGGCTAAGATTTTGTGACAGGTGAAAGAGGCTCCGCCTACTCAGTGTCCGGTGCTGGTGACATGACCGTCCTCCGTCAGAACCTTGGCTCGTACGTGAAGCAAGTTCTGACAAGTCAGTACATGGGACGAGCCTCTGACTCAGTTTGGACGTGTGAACATATTACCTAAGAGGGATGTGGATATACTAAACCGTGGACCTACTGATGCCCCATGGCCAGAGAAGCACACGGTATTTCTCTGAACAGAACCTAGAATATAGAGGTTGCGGAAAAACTTTTGGGGAGTTATTCAGTTACTGACCTCAGAGAGTAACCTCAACTGATCAGTTTGCAGAATGCTGTGAGAGACTGTAATGAAGGATTCATTCGCTGAATTGACGTACCAATGTCTTAGGGAATGCCGTAGTAACACCGAGTTCAAGCTCTGCGTGAAGGGCTGATGGCATTTCAAACTCGTTAGAGTTATGCATCGTCAATCGCATTAGGTACGGGAATCACTGGAACTGCTGCCTCGTCGTTGGGGATGTCGTCCTCTGAATCGGAATGGATGTGGTCCGTTTGCATGTAAGCTGCTTCTTCGTCGACCTCTTCGTGTGCCATGACATGCACCACGTCGGCCTCTAGTACTGGCTGCCTCTGAGGCTCAGCTGCAGCCTCGCCTTGTCCTCTAGCAATGTTAAGCTCGGTGGCAGTGGTCCGACCTGGTGCGCTAAGAGAAGCGTCTGGTAGCCCATCAGTGACCCGCCGTGATCTCGGCTCCTTGTACCTCACAACCTTCCATTCTTCATTGTATGGATCATCGACAAAATAAACCTGTTCGGCATTGGGTAGTCCATAATGACGACTGTGATAAGTGATACGATGCTCATGATGCAATTCAGAGGTTCAGCTTAGACCGGAATGCAAACATTGGGAGACTGTACGAATGAAAGGGAATTGCGTCGATTAACTGACCTGACGGGCATGTGCGGCCATGAGATACGGCTCGACGTCTGCACTCTGTCGAGCAGCGTGTTTTACGAGCCAAAAACCGTCTTGGTCTACTTTGATTGTCGGCTCCCCTGCGAGATCAGGCTTGATCCATGAACACCTCAATACGTTGAACTTCAAATGTCCGTAGTCAACGCGCAGTATGTCCTTAATAATTCCTACATAAAGGAGCTCCGACTCAATTTGGTTCACATCCGACACTGAAGAACGGCAGGTTTGGTTTATGATGGCTGCCACTCCAGCGTCGAAGGTTACGTGTTGTTTCCCGTCCTCTTCGTCAGTTCTGAAGTGGTAGCCGAAAGCCCACATCGAGTTATGATGCTTTACGTACGGAGACGGAAGTCTGGACATAGTCACCAGATCTGGAGAGGGGTTATGACCATCGATTCCCATTTGACGCACTCTCTCTTCGATCCAGTCTGCGAATGGAACGAGTCTCCTTGGATTGCGACCCCTAAGCGATCTTCTTTCCTCTGAGAAAATACTGCAACAGAAACGGCTGTAGAGTTAAACAGTACTCTACGTACTCGTTTTAATAACAGTTAGAGCACTCTTTATTTAGTCACCAATGCGATGACACTGACCCAAACAGTACGCATGAGGGTAGCATACCTATAGAGGTCCTCCGTGTGGACGCAGTGACGCAAAACATGTTCGTGAAGTTTCTTCAATTCAATGTCGTCCCAGAATTGCTCACGACCCTGCCCCTCCATCACCTCCCCTGCGTCCTGTTCGTCTTCTTCCATGTCCCAGAGTAGTCTCGCAACTCCTGGATACATTTGGAAATGCTCTGTGACGAATCCGATGGCTTCCGTATACATATAACCCTGGGCAATGGATCCTTCGGGTCTGGCCTTATTACGCACGAGGCTCTTCAAGTGACCTAAGTACCTTTCCACGCTATACATCCAGCGGGCATGAACGGGCCCGCACCAGTAAAGCTCCCTTGGCAAGTGAAGTACGAGATGGGGCATTATATTCCAATACGCCAGTGGGAAGTATATCTCCAGCAGAGAGCAAGTTTCGGCAATGTAGTTCAATAAGTTCGGGAGCTCACTCACGGTTACTTGTTTCTCGCAAATCTTCTTGAAGCAGTGCCCTAGTCGAATAACAGCTACCCGAGGTCCATCTGCGAGCGACCCTCTCAAGGCGGCAGGTAACACCTCCTCTAGAACAACATGCCAGTCGTGGCTTTTCATGAACTGGAACTTCCCTTTATCCAAGTTAACTACCTTCGACAAGTTCGAACAGTGACCAGTCGGTGTTTGAACATTCTTGATCGTCTGTAGGACTCGTCGTTTCTCACCGGGGCTAAGAACGTAGGGTGCCTGCGGCATCAGGTAGCTATCGGTTAACTCATCCCGCACAAGATGCAGACTAGGCATGACCCCTTGATCCTGTAGGTCCTTTCGCACGGCTATCGTGTCTTCTTCACCGAGTAAAAATCCAGTAATTGTAACCGCTATATTCTTTTCCACATGCATGACGTCGAGTGTGTGCCTAACTGGAAGTTCCTATTCACAGCACCATGAAGAAAGTTGTGAGACTTCAGCTGAAAATATAAGAATGGGGGATCAGCAAGCACGACTGACCATTGCACCGAGAAACATAGTCTGCTACATATTCATCTGGTCACACAGTACCAGATCATGCGCAGGTGAGCATCGACATGTGCAATTCATGTCGTCGAACAGCATGATCATATAATCCAATTCCAGCAGTCATTATACGCTATCTAAGAGAACAACATACGCTAAATGAATGGTTAGAAGTCCCGGTGGACAGAGCCTGGTAGTTCGAACCCCATTCACCAGCAAGTTTATCGACACCGAAAAAAAAGGCTGGGCTAAACTTCAATGACATATGTTAAGACAGCTACATCACCCCGACGTCTAGACATAGAGTCCCAAGTGATCATGACATGAAGCCACTGGAGCCACACAATATCGAGACGTCGAAGACAACATGTGCAGACTGTAAACAAGGATCAGGGGCGGCTCAGTGGCACTCTTACCTTCCAGTAAGGAAGCCTATATAGTGAGGAAACTCGCTTGATGCCGTGCCTTCTGACGGGGTCATTTTCCTTCGGTCTTCCATACTCTCTAAGCCACCTGACACGCTCCTCTCCCCTCTGCAATGCTTCACTTCCGGTAACGGGAGTAGGGGCCACTCGGTGCTCCTCATCTATGAAGTTTGAACTGTCGCCCCTGAAGGGATGGTCTGCCCTAACAAGGAACCTGCGGGCACATCCACAGAAGACGTTCTTGTGTAAAACCTTAGAACGCCGTGATCTAAAGCCCTCCCCGCACACTGGGCAGCCAACGAACCCATTGGTTGTGCAACCAGCTAAAACGCCGTAGGCTGGGAAGTCGCCAATTGTCCAGATGATCATCGCCTTCAATATGAAATGAGACGACTCCTTATAACGGGCGACATCCATGCAGTACACCCCTTCTTCCCAAAGATGTAAGAGTTCTTCAATCAGTGGCTCCATATAGATATCGAAGTAATCAGCTGTTACGGATTTAGGACCCGGGATTAGGATCCCCAACATAATAAAATAATTCTTCGTCGTAAGCCACGGTGCAATGTTGTAGTTCATGAGGAGAATAGGCCATATAGAGTAAGTACTCCTCTTGTCTGCGTGGGGGTTGAATCCATCTGTAACAAGAGCCATTCGCACGTTTCTATCGTCATGGCCAAACTCTGCATGAAATCTCTCCGAGATCCACTTCCATTGCGCTGAGTGAGAGACATGAGACATCACACCGTCCGTGACTGCGAGGGTCGCCCACCATGTCATTGCAGCTGCCTGAAGAGCACTTCGAAACATCCGTTTGAGTCGCGGAGTAAGAGGGAAGGCCCTCGTAACCTTGAACGGCACTTCTGATCTCCCTGCTCTTCTTTTTCTCGGAGCCCTGCAATGTGGACAAACACGAGCGTCCTTCAGGTCCTTCCGATACAGGCAACAATTGTTGGGGCAGGAGTCGATTGACTTGTAAGTGTGGCCCAACTTCCTCAAGTACTCGGATGCCTCTCTGTAAGTCTTGGGTAAGGTATTCGGCTTAGGAAGAATGGTAGTGCTTAAGGTCCGGAATAGCTCATCCAGGTAGACGTCGGAACAGCCGTGCAGCTTTCCACTACTTAGAAGCACATACGTCGTTCCCATGCTAGAGTATTCTGATCCTGGGAACAAGGGAGTAGTCGCTGCCTCCTCTAGGGCCGCGATGGAAGCGTCTGTCTCGTCGTCAGAGTCTCCCCACTGGTGCGCCCCCTCGTCTCCAGAGCTATCATCAGAAACGTCGACTGACGGTGCATCGGAGATGTCACGGCCGTCTTCACCTGCTGCATTACCTTCCTCGCGTAAGGGGATTGCCGAGTCACTGCTTCTCTCCGGACTAGGAATCCCCCCACCCCGACCTGCTCCTACGGGTGATGCTCTGTTCTCCTGCCCTAAGTCGTCGCTGACTCCATTCGGAAATCTCTGTTGGTGCGGATCTCCTCTCGGATGCTCTCCAGCATGAACCTGGTCCACCATCACCTCTTCATGAATTCTGTCCACGATATCATGAGCTTCGACTACCATCTGCGTCACATCAATCCCCGGGTCTAAATCCCTCCGCCGTAGTGCGTTTGGACGCATTCTCGCCTGCGCTCCATAGTACCACGTAATGTGGTCCTCCCACTCGACGTCGGAGTCGTCGTCCTCGTATCCCTGGTACAACAGAACATCTTCGACTGTTAGGCAGGAGGTGCTTCATGACATGCGATATCCCAATTCATAGCATCAACCAATCGGTATTGTGTTCTTCTACTGTGCATGGAAGGTGAAGGCTCTAAGTGAATTTTCAGAATTCGAGTTCCTGAGTTGTCGTGGTTAATCTTACATATGAGCACCACATCAACACACGAAGGAAAATATGAGACATACCTCTGTCCTTCCATAGAACCACACATGCCTTCCATTATCCCTCAGGCATCTCCGGTATGAGTCGAGAGTGAGTTCCGCCTCCCGCATGTGGATTTGACATGGACATGGCAGTTTCGTCCAACTCATCCGCCTCGCGTACGCCAACTCCCGCCTGAGTAATTTCGCTCTCCGAGACAGGATGCGAGCCTCCCCCGGTGGATTCCTTCGAATGCCCTCTTCCATTCTAAGAACATGAAGAACGACGACAGCGGTTCTTCAGACTCACGCACTGTCAATGAACAGCCATGTACATCACGGTAACTACGTAATTAAGCACTTTCTACCCACCGAAAACTCCTTAATCACAATTGGTGCCCAACGGGTCAAGGAATGGCAGCATACCTAAATGCTTCACCTCGCAAACCCAACAAATGTAAGCGTCTGAGCGAAATCCCCTTTTCTGTGCAGAACTATTCTGACCAGCATTGGTCCTATCCAAGGCGATACACCTCCTCCAAGCCGTCGAATTCAATCCGAACCAAGTCCGCTGGAAAATCAGAGCTAGAGACTTCTGCAGAAGGCTCTTCGTATTCTTCGGGACGTGTACTACCTTCCGACGGATTGTATTCCTGCGTAGGGAGTAGTAAAAGACACTTGCAGAATAGAGAGGCCGACGTCGCCAATGACGAGAGTGTATTGCACCTGCAACGCAACCACTTCACCCGCATCGCTCCATCCAAGGTGAAATACTTTCCCCACATTTTCCCGAGAGCGCAGTTGCATTTCGGATTATTAAACCACCTAAGTTTCCTACACGAACTGCAATCGCAGAACTCAATGCAGACGTGACGAGGACCGAGCACTCCTAACTCATACACCCGGATTGCGCTCTCTAACAGACTTGGTGCCCCACCAAATCGGTCAACGCGTAACGAATCTGTTCCGTAATCAGAGCTATATTCCAAATCCTCTCGATGCATCCTCTCAGTACTCTCTATCCACTTCAACCACACCACGATCAGAGTAAGCACCTCAGAAATTGTCCGTTACTCTGTAAACCCTAATTAGGAGTGTTGGGTGTGCGTCTGCAGTACACTCTTCCGGAACGCAACAGCGCAACAAGGAAAGCAGAGTACATCGGTGAGCGGGAACGCATGTGCTCTCTTGAAGGGAACGTCCCCACCTGAACAGCGTTGCAATAGAAATATTCTATGTCTTCCCATGCACCTATAGACCATTCCAAACCTCCCGTAGTGCGTAACCAGAGTACCTTAGTCTCTTGGTGCCATCGTCCGAGGATGACCTTCAGCGACGAGGCTCCTTCAATCCCCGACCCTCGGCCCATCCAACCAATGATAGGCGCCGTCATCTGAGGGATTCTCGCGAAAGCTGCTTTTGATCTATATTATCTATTTCTAAGTGGGGAAGTTCGGTTTGTACCTGGTCGGCCTTGTCAGGTAAACAACCGGGTATATTGGTTAGTTTCTAGTAATCATCGACACGGCGTCACTTCGGAAACCCATCCACGACGTCCATGAGTGAGGACTTCCACCATTAAACCTAGGATAGCTATGATGCTGAAGATACCTCCTCTGAGACGGAGTTCCCACTCTCCACCACATGCACCACGATGGCGGACAGTATGGTGATATTTAGCATACCGTCCCGTTTTTATCTGATTTGCAGACCAGCAGCAGTAATGGTTCAGAGCGCCGTGATCGGGAGAGTTGTGGGCGCTCTTGTCTTACTCATCGGGGGGGATTTCCACTTTCTTGCAAGGCTCTAGGGTTTAGGGATGAGATGTCGTCGCCCATGGCTCACGTCGACGGCGGCTGCCCCTGGGGTTCTCAACTGTGTCACAATGTTATTGAGAGACATTTAATCGGCCTCTGTCAATCGCATTGCTGCGCTCTCTTCCAACCTCAGGTCCACTCCCTAACCCAATGTTCGTTGTCTGCACTCGTTTGTTTCGTTAGATTCTCTGTTTCTTTTTGGACACTGTTCCATCTGTTAAGTCGCGCACGGAGATCCCCAACCCGCCGTTTAATGGCGATGGACTCACGAGTACCGTCACCGAGCCGCATGTCCGCAAGAAGGATTGCCGAAGGACCGGGAGGCTTACACCACACCATGTTAGATGTAGTCGAGTTAGCCATCTTCCGCTTGGACAGGTACCTGAAGAGACATCGCATGCCGGTGAAACCGTGGGTGATGGATTGGAAGCGCCCTCGTAGTGGCCCAGAGTCGGATTGCGATCCCGCTCATGTCCCCGCGGAGACTTTCTTGGACTCCCTGCCCCGAGAGATAGTGAAGGACAAAATATGGCCATTGCTAATGAATGGAGAAACACCAGTCGATAAATTCAGAATGTTGTGTCATATTAGATGCGTGTGCGTCGGGTGGATGGTATACGCTGAAGGTAGCAAGGAGTGGCCTTTAGGATTAGAAGCGTGGATTCAGGGTGATCATCGGGTTGTTGCCGCAACAGGGGAAAATCCGTTCCATGACACAGACTCCGAATCCGACCCGGACTGGGCTAACGCAGATTGGGACTGGGACGAAGAGAGGTCCACAAGCGGCACTGACGATGAGGAATAGATACACATTCTGTAGAATGAGAGGCAAGAGCGGCTGCGGCTAACGTCATTGTCGTAATCATCTTAGTGGATTTCGGAGTTTGATCCTGTCCTCCTCCCTGTACCGGGTTATGCCCATTGTATTTCGATAATCATATGTCGCACTGCATAGTGTGACACTTCCACCGATATTGGCTCATTGTCACGTTGTATATGTTCTATACTTTTCTGTTGTGGAATTCCTCATTTTTCGTTTCCACTTTCTATTTCACGTGTCATTGAATTAACCTTGTACAGTGGGGTTTGTTATGGCTAACAGAATTTTATCCCGGTGTTATCATCCTCTGGTGGAGCTCAACATTTCGGACCTCCACATCTTTCCCAGAAAATGACGTCCACTTCCTCCGGTCAATCGAACATCCCGACACAGGTAACACACTTACGCATTAGTATATCAGATCCGTCCTAAGTTCATTTTCTCAGTCCGTGGTGGATAAGCACGTCGCAGCTGCATTTACATTTTTATATACCTGATTCTAAAACAATGTTATCGGGGTCTTGAACTTGAAGAGTACATCCTCGGGACAGATGCCAGTGAACTCAAATTACCCTCAACGACCTCCGTACTTGCACCCGTGGGCGTCGCAGATGATGTACTCCGGGGCAGTTCCTCCTTCGATTGACTCTTCTTCGCAGTTGCAATATCTTTACCAAGGATGTCAGCATCCATCACTCCAGAACAATTCAGTTCCCGTGCCTCACGTCCGCAACTCCATGTCCCAATTTGCTCCCACGGGCGCCATGGAGAATTACCGACGACTATCGCTAAGTCACAGTCGCGCTATTCAGCAGAACTCCAGTCAATCACATTCTCTAAGCTCTCCTATTTCCAGCCAGCTGCCGAGGTCCCGTGGCGGAGATGGGAGTGCGAGCAAAGACACCGCTAGTGGAAGTAAGGGCCAGGGTAGCGGTCACACAGCTCGCACTGAGGGATCCGACTCCAGGATGCATAACAGCAATCACTCCGACCTTCCGCCAATACCGCAAGCCCCATATCTCCCAGGCAGTACCGTCCCTTGGCCTGGATGGCGTGGTGCCTCAGTGCTATCTCCATTCGACTTCCCACCTCCGGACATGACCTCCCCAAATGTTAGCCAGCAGCAGGTGGTGTTCGAAGCATTGCCCATCGTACCTCACAATCCAGTGGACGTGACGAGAGAGGAGGACCAGGGCATTCGGTACGAAGAATCCAAGAGGACAGCTCAGAGAAGAGCTCAACGAGCCCGGAAAGCTTCTTTTATAGAGAAATCTCAGCAGTGGCCCATGACGATCCAATGCACTGCAGAGGGAGGAATTCCGAAGGACGTCCGACCATTCGTCCACCGGCAATTCAGGGCATCTGCCCGAAGGTTTCTGAAAATGTCCACTATACATTTCAGAGACCATCCGGACTCTGACATCAAAGTGGTAGTAGAAGACATCGATCGCAGATTTGTATTCAACCCACCCTTGCGAGCGGGATATATCATGTGGTTTATAGAAAACTCCTTACGTACATCACGGTATTTATGGCGTAAACATTGGGTTAAAACAGGACGCGGGGAGAAGCATAAGTGGTGTCCCCAGAAGTATTTTCCAGCCCTTGTTAAGTATTGGAAATCTGCCGAGGCCGAGGAAGAGAGTAAGCGCATGAAGGAGGCCCGTAACGCAGCGAAAGAGAAGAAGAGACTACTCCTCGAGAGGAAGGACCACAGTAATATTGCAATTGACGATGCGTGGGATGTAAGAGTATTTTCTAACCCTCATTTACTGGTGAACTTTCATTGAAGTTTGGTAGAGACTTCGTTCTTCAATGCTTTGCACAGATGTCTTTGATTTCAGTAATGGACATCTTCTGCTTGAAATCCCGTGATGATTGGAAAAAGATGGACAGTAATGTCTTGGCCGCGTGTTGTTCCTCCATCGAAACACCTATTCATCAGAGAGAATCCCCACCTTTTTTTGCCTCACCTCCACTTCCGAGTTGGAGAGCAGCCTACTCTGCAGTTACTCCTATATGTTTTCACCTGTTCTCCCCGCGTCCACGCTAACCTCCTCTCTCACCCTATTGTTTTTCATCCCCACAGTGAACCTCTCTCCTCGTTATCCCACCTCACCGACTGGTATTCCCCACTTATTTTCAATTTTAAATAGTGACAAGGCAGAGTAGAGTTGCACAGTTCAGCTCGTAAGTCAGTGAAGTTTTTTCCATTTTTTTCCCCTTAACCATGGGAGATTCTTCTCTCGGACGAAGAGGGAGTTTGCACGTGGAGGGGATCATGCACGCACAATCTGAGGATAGTAACGACGAATCTTTCATTTTCTGAATGAGGATCTTCCATGGGTTCACTGGAGCTTTAAGGCCGCGAATTTCTACATTCAGTACTTATGATATTTCGAATATAAATTACCTGACCACCGCGAGAGCTTGTGCAGCCCCTCGTCGATGAAGATGATGAAAACTTAATTTGGGACGACAGCGACTACAGCGAGAACTCGATCCCCTGCGTGGACTTGACAGACTCGATCGGAAGAGACGATCCTGAATTCAATGTAAGACCATTTTTTTATCCATTGATTGTGAAATACATTCTCCCGTCGAGTTAGAACTCAGCGGCCGTTCTAGAACGCAAAATTAAGTGAAGTACATGTTTTCGCTTTTGGTCGTTGCAGAGGGGTGGTTCCAGTACACCTGCTTCCAAAGAGGGAGACTCTTCATGTCAGGTAACAATGCGCCAAAAATTTGATGTTGTAAGAAGTCATGTAATCAGTAAATTGAGATTCGGTACACCTGTTTTCACAGTAGTGACGGCGGCAAACTTAGCCACTGAGTCGATCCGTCAGGTTTGTAATAAAACGCAAGCTCTGATTGGGAGTATGTATTTCCTCTGACACTTGCACGAGCAGGACAACCCGGAAGAGAGAGGCACTCCCAGCCACGTTCTTGGTAATCTGCCCAGGGTTCCTAGGAACGACAGTGCAGCGAGATCAATCGGCAGAGAGCTAACGGCTCTAAAGAAATCAGTGGACGGTATCTTGTCTTGGCGCGAGGGCGTCGACGCGCACATGTCGCAGTACAAGGTGGACATGGCAACCGTGAACCAGAAATTAGATCTGCTCATCAATGCCGTCATGCCCACGGGAGTCGGCCAGCGATGGGGTGGAGCACAACAAAATTTCCCCTTAGGAGACGTAGGAACTCATCCAGTCGACAACAATGAAGATGTCGCAGTGAACCCTGGTGTAGTCAACGTCACATCGATTCCCGGAGCAAGTGATCCGTCAGGGACGGCCTCCGGTATGACAGATGAATTAAGCACACGCACAAGATTATTTACCGAACCAGGTGTGCGCCTCTCACGCATCTTTCTGAAGTAGGTCTATTTATTGGGGAATTTTTTTTGTTATTCACAGCGCTTTTCAATGCTCGACTGAATTGCCAATAACCGTGGGTACCACGGAGCGACGAGGTCTTCATTCGATCCTTGTCTTCACTAACACTCGATGTTCGTATGTACGCAGTGGAGGGTCCCGCTGAGTCTGAAGATCGCAGAACCCGGAACAGTGACCCCAGAGCAAGTTCATTCGACCCCCTTACGTCCAGTCACCCGACAAATAGCTCACACCATACAGTATCAATCCGACAAACGCTCCGCCAGTTCAGAAGTTGGGACCCGATGCTGGCCTGCAAGCTGCGTTCGGGTTGACATCCGCGGAGACCGAGTTGCTGACAAGGAAGCGTCTTCCGGAAAGAGGTAATACGAGTGGCATCCTTACTGCAGTCTTACCGTGTTCATCTTTCTAAACAACATAGGGAATTATTTAACGATACATGCGGCATCTATGTCGTTTCAGTGTTGGATGCAACCCAGTTGCCGGACGAAGAAGATAACCCTAAACCGGCGAAAAGGGGACGAGTTCCTCGAAATAAGGCAACAGTCTTCCCTGCAGCGTTACCTGCGGAGGAGCCATCGCCATCAGTTCAAGGCTCAGTGACTGTGCAACGGCCTAAGCGAGTGAGGAAGAGACCATCCAAGTTCATCGACCACGTCCCCACCGTCAGAGAACAAGCCGAGGGCTGAGATGGTGAGTGACACAGGAAACTTAACAGGACAACCAACTCTTCATGGAAATGCAAACATGTCTACATAGATGTAACTGCTCTAAAGAACATGTGTGGCCTCACGTGCAGTCTGACCCTCTAACCCCCAAGAAGGCAGTCTGGGTACTACATCCGGAGCATCCCAACAAGACAATAGCGTTGGGAAGGTGCGGTCCTCACTGGCGATCGTACAAGAAAAAGGACGTCCCCAACGTGAAGGGCGTCCTCTGGGTACACGGAATGCAGCAGGTAACGATTGAACATGTGTACCCAGAGTTTGCGACAGCGGAGGTTCTCTACCCAGATCATCAACGAGAGGGGATTAAGAACATTGGTGATGCGCTTAAAGGGGACTTCTCGGAAGACGCCACCATAGTGTGGCAGAGCAGATATCTCAATTACGTGGAGGTCAGCAAGTTGAACTGAAAGGTTTGTTTTCTAACGTTGCATCATATGGTATTACATAATGTATGGTGCAGAGAATATTCATTTCCTTCGAAGTCACAATTCGGTCTTTAATTCATGAGCGGCGTAAGCCTTCCGGATCCGAGTTCTAACAACTGATATGGGGCTCGTAACGTACCGTGCAGCTCAGGTCGCTTGACAAGGCAGCTGGATTGTGAGATTTGCAGGCCGAGCTGTTCTGAACAGTTGGCAGTGAGTAGCCATTGCGTCGCAGCACATTTCTAGTTGAGCCGAATCTGAAGGAAACGATACACCGCCACAATAGACGCAGAGTGGGCATGTGACATGAGGAGTCCGTGAAGTTCGTAACGGGTACTTGCTGTCGCCGAGCTGCATTGTAAGTTTTTAACCTCTCTCAGGGGTAGACGGAATACGTGTTTGCAACGCCCATGTAGGTTTCTCCGCAGTATGTAGTTAGTGTGTGAACGGTGTTTTGAATCGAAGCGACGGGGAACGAAATTACAGGAGTTAGGGTCGGATGAAGTGTTAGCCGACAGTGTTTCTATATGAATTTAAACTGCAGGGCTCAAGTGAACCTGTCTCCTTCATTTTCCATACATTTTTGGGGAAAAGAGTGTGTAATGAAAACCGCTGAAACAAAGAGTACTCCGTGCAAGGTTTGTTTCCTGTAATGCTGGGGTTTAATTGATATTGGAATCATGTGGACGCACAGGATATGCCGCTCTTTCATGTCGTTCGTCATCACTGCAAATGTGCTGAATGTGTAATAGGAAGTTTAATGTATTAATCCCGTGGAAAATACACTTCGGCACACTCATGTACGTCCTCCTGTTTATCAAACCGCATAAACAAGGTCATCCACATTGACCGGCAACATATGTTTGAGCTCTCACACAAATAAACCGTAAACAGGGCCATTGAACCCTGGAACTGTCCGACTGATATCCGCCTCACCGGACCTAATAACCGCCTCCATACCCGACCATAACCTAATCCCAAACGTACAGAATACCCGGCAGATGACCGCACACACATCCAGACCAATATCCGGATCATTATGTCATTCATAACCTGTCTATACCCGGGCATGTAACGAAGGTCATATCCATATTGATACCTCAATGTTACCCTCCATCATAACCGCCTATTACCCGGCAATATCCCACCGCACAATGTTCAACATGTCTTAACCTGGATTGTGCCACGTGTGGGAACAAGCGTAGCCCGATCATTCCGGAAATCAAGGGGATGGTACCGAAATGGGCTTCTGAAGGCAGGTCCCAAGATCCTCCCCGCAATGTATCGGACGGTCCCCGCGGGCTGGGACCTCGGAGGAAATTTACCGGATTCTTTCACCCAGCTCTGCTATCCTCATCGCTGACGAGGCAAGTCCACGGTGTACGAATGCATCCACGCTGGAATGCTCTCCGCAGAGCCTTCGAAACAGGTACATCGCAGAGCGCAGGGTGCTCCCGGGGTTCGCGATCACGGGGTCCCACTCCTTGGAGTTTTGTGACGCCCAGCACTGACCAGCTCTCTCTCTCCCCCGCAGTTCGCGTATCTCTTCGGAGAGTCCTCTTCCGTCGCCTCAGTCGCTTTTATGCTAATTTTGACAGTGAGAAAAGACCAGTATGCTAGTAGTGATTGCATTCACAGGTGCTTCGCATATTCAAGTGTACATGGCTAGCACTTGCAGTGGCAGTGAAGAAAGTTTCATATCGTCTTGTGTCGCTGCGTAACTGTTTGTGACATCTTCGCGGCGCAGGTGGTTGCCGGAGCTAAATTGTACTGCTCACTGCGGGAGAGTCGAATGATGTTCATGCTGTATCGACATATATGGTAGACGCACCTAAAATCGCTGCAATGGCAATGGGAATGGACATGGGAATGGAAATGGGAAATCCACCAAAGTTAAAATTGTAGTTGACGGATAGAACGCACCATTAACTGCGGGCAATTTTGTTGATTCTAGTGGCACGGCGCTTCTACGATGGCATGGCAATACAAAAGGGTACGAGTATATCCACCTTTCTTTCAGGAGTAGAGTTATGACATATCTTCGAAGCGCATTTTATGTCAAATAAAATCTGTTCGAAGCTAGGCTGGAACTGAGAAGATTGCTGTGGTTATGGAGTTATGGAGTGGGAAGGAGATCATGACCTCAGCCTATTGTATTCCTGCCTTGCTTTTGAACCAGCCGAGGTGAATTTTCGAGAAAGCGTGGAAGTATCATGGCTCCAGTCCATTGAAACTGTTTGCTCCAAATATAAAACTGGAGCAGGATTGAACCATTTCATCAATTTCAAACCAACCAGTACATTTTATATAATGCCGAGTTTACATAAACACCTTTATAAGGTGCTTTCATGTGACTGCCCAAGGTATCCAAGGAGACCTGGTTCAAAAAAACTACACAATCGTAGGACCGTCTATCCCAACTGTAGGAAGGCTTTCACTCCAATGCTAGAACGTGGTGTCTAGCCGCTACGGTTCTAAGTCCAAGCAAGGATTGTATGCCATGTTACAATATCCACGGTCCGAAAACGGCTCCGGATATTGCTGTCGATGATGACCTCCAACTGCATACGTCGTATGAAGACCAGTCACCACATCATACTCCAAATAATTCACAGTCAAACAATCACCACGCAGGCTCCTAATAGACCATGACAGGTAGATCACGTTGGACCTTGCCACAGAGCTGAACATTCTACACGCTTCCCAAAACTTTACAACATCCTGTTTGACACCACTAAACACCACAGGCACAGTAACCACGTGCTTCCATATGCCTCCAACCAAAGCCTTCCTTCCTCCATGAGCGAGCAGATGTGAAACTCACAGTTTGCAACATATGTTTCATGTCTTCTCGGTGGTTTGACATGGTTGAGTCCAGCTCGACACGATGCACCAACCGCGTATAGATTATTCATACACACAACCAAGGTGGGATCACGAGCCCGACTGAGAAAAGGCTTGTCCTCCACGCTGTAATCTTTCCAAGCGCGGATGCTATAGAGGAAGATTTTAATTTCATATCTCCCAGATTCTATGTCGTATATCCTCAAGTTATAACTCCATCGCATTGTGCTATAATATGAACTTTCTTCCCTAAACTGCAGTATGTACACATGGCCCTTCAAATACACACTAGATACATCCTTGATTGTAACAATATTGTAACAATATTGGCGACCAAAGGGCGCACACACCCACTGCTCATTGGAAGAGGTGTATACATCGATGCAGTCATAAGAAAGTCTGATACCATGTACTCATTCGGCAGATCCTTCAACACCAATTCCGTTCGCGCATCCTCAATATATAACAGCCTTCTGCCTACGCAGTCGGCATGTCTTGGCAACATTTTCCACTTCTTGCTCACAGGGTTGCACACAATCAAGTCAAAATCTTTGTTGCGTAGGTTAAGCTTGGCCAACACAACAAGCCCACCAGAGACAGCCTGCAAAGCATAATCCGAGCGTGACAGTGAAAAACCAGGAAGGAAGTCGAATTCAACAAGAGGGTGTTGCTCCTTCGTCCCCTAATGCATGCCATACCATGTCCATGTCCATGATCCAGGAAAACCACCACGTCGCCTTACATGCTTACGATTCTCAAATGCAAGTGGGAAGTACCAATCCAACTTGCGCTCCTTTGCAATCTGCACAAGGTTCTTCTCACACCACGCCCTCCATTCCTTGCTGAGGACCTTGCACCGAACCAGAGTGCGCACCGGGAGGTACCAGAACACCAAATCAGCAACACAGCCCAAGGATGCCGATGAACAAGCTGAGCTTCGACAGACTCTAATTGTTTGACGACTCGGCTCTGCATCATCAGCTGACGAGGAATCTGATAAACAAATTACGTGAGCCATGGTGCTTCGAATACCAGATCAATTGTATCAAACCATATCTATCTCTACCCTAATTCCCTCTCAGGAAAAGTTGCAACTTGGCAATGCGACCAGTAAATTTCTCAAGATGGTGTTTCATTGATTGCCTGGATTGGTTGCTAACAGGTTGATGAAAGGCTTTAAGACAAAGCATACACACACAGGATGATGCAAACTACATACATGCATATGTGATAGACATGAGGAAAGAGAACACAAGTGTGCTCGCTTGAAAGGATTAGATGAAGTTGGCAATCATCGTAATTATCACACAGAGAGCGAGCTTTTCTAGCTAATCATTGGGATTAACTGCAGTTTAGTGGGCGTTATCAACTACTAATTTCAGGTTAAATCCTAATTTGGAAATTTTCAGTTTAGACTCCTAGATTTACTGAAGTTTTGTAGATTTATTGATCACATGTAAAGGAGAAACTTGTAAATGACTTTTTTAGCACAAACCTTCAGAGACTTTTAAACCTATCTAAATTGCTACAGGCCCTAAGTGATTTCAATGATAAAATAATTGCAGTGGATGTAAATGCTTGTAAATGCCTCTTTTTAGATCTAATTGTCTTTAAATGCTTGCAATTGCCTCTGTTTCATACTAACTATGTGCATCTATTTTCTGCATGTAAATATGTATTTTCTTTTTATATGTTGTCGAGAAGAAAAGAAAAGTCTTTGTCAAAAAAAAAGGCCCGCCCACGATTTCTTGCATGCAGGTTTTCCCACAGGCTAGAAATTCTACATGAAAACCTGGGAGGCCCTATCAAGAACAAATTATGCTTTAGGAGGTATATTTAGGTATAAGGGAAAAAATTCCAGAGGGGGTTACACTCATATATTTGTGCAAGATGTATCCTAAGCAATTCTCACCAACTACTCTCACCGGTTTCATGAATACCAAAATACGGACTGAGATGGTTGCGAAAAGCAACTTCTCAGCTTTGCCTCGGATTGCGAAAAGTAATCCGTTGTGCTTCAAAAAAATAAAAAAAATACGGACTGAGATGTGTAAATGCTTTGCTGCGGTGAGTCGTAACGTGTTATTCATGAAAAGGATGATGCTGTAAATACGGAGGGGGAGTGGACAAACTGGGAGTGCACAAGCTTAGTCGATGAGTTCATCTCATTGTGACATGGAATCTTCGAGTGAGTAGAGTGCACAAATGGTTCGTAAACGTCCATTGGATGATTGCTGTTTTTATACATAAATATTCTTTCCTGCCAGGAATCACCTTCATATTGTTTAAATTTTGCTCCATCAAGTGTCCTTGGGCAGTAAAGGAATAAGGTAAAACAGTACAGTCAGGGACTTTGATGTTCATGAAAACCCCCAAACAATGAAATGTATCCGAGTGTCTACGAGTCTACACTAATAAAAACTGTATATTACATGGCAAGTATATAATTCTAAGCTGGTTGTAAAAGTACGCTACAATGCTTTCACAGTAACCATTAACCTCCATGTACTATGTACAAGCTATACACAAAAAAAAGTATGCTCGGCATCAGTACGAAGTAGTCTGAGTAATCTCAGCCTTCAAGGTCCATGCCATCCACAAAATCCATGTCCCACTCGCCAGATCCATCGTCACTAGAGAAACTGTCCATGGATTGCTTGCTGCAACCAAAACCACGATTAGCTTCAGGCCATCAGGCTAAAGCTTCAAAATCAACCTCTACAAAAACCCTGATCCTAATATTTGATTCATCTGTTTCCATAGACATTATTTGAGAACAACTTGAAACAGACGATGCAGTGCAAAATCACAGAAGCTTACCTCGCACATCGGGAGCTGAAGTAAAGCACTCGCTTCTGCTTTTTGTTGTAGAAAAAATAATTAAAGGACCATCTAAGGGCACAGAAACGCATACAACATTAAGAAGTTAAATTGGATGCAGCACCGGGACTTCCCAAGAGGTTTTACCCATCCCAGTACTATGCCGGCCCAAAGGCGCTTAACTTCAGAGTTCTGATGGGATCTGGTTGTAGTAGCCTTGGTATGACCGCATCCCAAACATAGTTCCCATTGCACTTCAACCCTTTCAGCAGGGTCATGCAAAAATCCCATGCTCCAATATATCCATAGTAAATTGAAATCTATCACCATTATCATGTGCATCAAATAACTCAAAACAGAATTCCAAAGCCTGTAATTATTTTACAACTTCTCCACATGATAAGCTCTAGCACTCACATGCTGCCAGTGTCAGCAAAAGGATCTCCTTCAGCATCAGGGGAATAACTGTACACTTCACATTCCTCCAGATTCATGACCTGCTGAGCGGTGAACATGTTACACTCCAGATATAATACCAGAAAAACCAAGATGACAAGCAATTCCTAAAAGCAAATTATGAGAAATCCATCTACACGAAATCGTACAATCAAACTGGACATCAAATACAAACACTGCAAGCACCATTTCTTGAGTCACAACACAAAAGGTACCCTTCAAGAAGTGTTCTGCTGACCTCATCAATGCCGTTCCATATGCTGTCCATCAACGTTGTTTCCTCCCCAACTTCAGTAGACCAGATCTGCTATTAAATCCCTATTAGAATAAATCCACCGCGTAATAGCTAGGTGTCCCATCATCTAGCGCAACCACTCATCAGTGGCAGGAAACTTCGAACAGATTAACTATCCAAATATGTGAGAGAACAGAATGAACAAGACGTCGGAACGAGACGATTGATAAAATGAGCTGTCAAGTTAATTATCTACCTTGGATGCCTCAACCAATGACACGTCAATCTTTTGCTTTGCAGCAAGAACTCCATGTTCTTTCGTAAAGTGGTGAGGTCGCAACATACTGGTAAGTATATGGACATAAGCATATCACAACATTAGATTAATCAACTTTCATCTCTCCCCAGTGTGTTCATACTGGTCATCACACTTGCTAAACAAACTATGTAGGAAGTAATAGGAAATGGAGAGACTTGAACTCTCAGCTCCTTCAGGAGCAACGGCTTCATACCGCTTGTCAACCATTGACACCACTTCCTAATTCCTTTCATAAAGTGGGTTGCCGGCCTTATAGACACAAGCAGTACCCAGTAAACCTCATCTAGACTCGATTCTAACCCACAAGAACCTGAGATAGCAAGGATTCCTCCGATGACCATAGAGAGGGGAACTCTACCAGGCGCACAGAGAAATACCAACATTAAAGAATGCCTTACCTGAAATCGTAGTCAGGATACATATGATTCAAGGTCAGAATCAGGTATATCAACGTCCTGCGACTGAGAACAGATGTACAGAGTGGTGAGTATTCCCACGATCAAAGAAAATCAAACAACGAACGAAAGTTACATATGCCAGCCAGAAAGGCAGGTACTACAGTAACTGTTGTATAAAATCTATACAATGGAGACGGAGATCAAAACGTCAGAGAAGATTCGTGTTCTCCCCTACTATAATTACTTCCACAACAACACCCCAACAATCAGCTAACAATTCCTCTCAAGTCGAGGCTCCAGCAAATAGAATCGTGAAAGCTGAATCGTAGCAGCACATACTACTGGATAAGTGCCACGAAGACAGAACAATAAAAATTCTAAGTATAATCTACTAGATGCGAAATTCCATATGCAATTTAGAAGAGCTGATATGGCTTAATTGAAGATATACTCCGCTTGACGAATCAGGATAAAACTTCCCGAAAGTTCATAACCTGAAAGAAAAACAAATACCTCGCAGTGTTTGAGAGCGGTCCAACAGGGGAAGTAGACAAGTCCAACGGCGAGTATGCCAACGAATCCACAACCTCTTGTTCCAAACTCCGTGACAACTTCTTATCAACCCCTGCAAGCTTGCCTGTAAAACCACTTCCCCGAATTAAAAAAACTTCCAGACACCAAAAACATCAACCCTCCTCCCTCTCCCACCAAATTCCAGCTGAACAAACCCTGGCAGACTGCAACAAGTAAACAACCAAACCAAACCCATCCCCTCAGACATACAAACCTCCCCATCCCAAACACCAACACCATCCAAACCTCAACGCAAAAAACTTCCAGAAACTTCCGAAATCTTCAAAAACTTACAAGAGTAAGCCTCCATTACGCCTTGAATCATGCACCCTCCAACATCGACATGCGACAGAAACGTGTTTATTCTGCACCGTTAGGGTTTCACCACCAAAAACACGCACTCATCAGATCAACACTCCCACTTCCGACCCCAATCGCCGCCCCAAAGAACGGCAAAACAAACACTAATCAAACATCCGAACGACCAAAAAAAAAGCCAACAGACAGACAACGAGGATGAACAAGATGATCAGGAGCGCGGATGAGGGATGGGGTACCGGGCGAGCGGCGTGTACTCGAGGAACTTCATGTGCGGGAGCGGCGAGCGTGACAAAGGTTTCATAAAGAGGCGTGGCGACCCCCGAGATGGAATGTAAGCGACGGAATGTAGTCCGACTCGCTCCAGCGTCGGTGCGCGTGCGTGCGTGCTTGCGTGCGTCGGAAATGGCGATGGCGATGGCGACGACGAAACGATAACAATCTTCAGCAAAACACTCCCCCTCCGAAAGAGACGACAAATTCCTATTACCAGACTCTATCTTCTTCTTTCATAGATTTTAATTCCCCAGATCTATGACTTCAGTAGATGATGTTGGTTTTGAGAGCAGTGACGGTTCATGGGGAGTGCTTCTGCCATCACAGCCGTCGATCGAGTTCGATCCAAGTGCTGATATTCCGCGGCACTTAGCGCACTATTTTCGCTAATCGAAGGATAAGTTCACTAAATTAGCAACTAAACTGTGGCGGATGGATTAGTATGCGGATTATGATTTAATTAAACGGATTGTCATCCGTAAAGAGAAACTTCGTTCAGTGATTCAGCACTAATTAGATGACTTCCTACCCTCTGTTCATCCATGCCTGCTACTCTAATCATTCGATGTGGTAGTCAATTGGTGCGATATTAATGACGGCGGCAGATGATGCGTGACGGGTTTGGGTTCACGCTATTCACGCGCGTGGGACGGTGCTATGGCGACTGTATCTAGGTTTCTTGATGATTCTGATGGTATTATGTGGGGTATATGTAGATGATGTGGGTTTTGGTATAGTGACGGTTTCGGTGTAGTGTTGATAAGGTCTCAGCCGTGGATGTGGGTGTTGATCCGAGGGTTAGGGGAGGGTGGGGAGGAAGACTCGGGCGGAGTGGGCGAGTGCTTGGGAAGGTACGGGAAGCATATGCGGAAGACCCACTCCTCGGCTTTATCTTCAAATTGCGTAGATTTGGGGATGTGAGAAGTTCGGATCTAATAGATTATGATGGTAGATGATGTAGTTTGGCCGTAGATTTTGTTGTGAGTTAGATCCAAGAGTGGGTGTTGGGTGGGTTGGTGGAGTGTGCCATGGTGGCAGCTGGGAATTATTGGTGGGCACCCCAATACAAGCTGTTTGGGTTGTTAAACCATTACATTCTTCACGACATTCTCTTCATTTGACATATTCCAATTTTGGGGAGAATGCGCCTTTGGGGAACCTCAACAGGTAGAGGTCATGGAATTTTGAGTTGAATTTGAGTGGGAATTATTGAATTGTTATATTAAATCACTAAGGAGATTGGTTTATGAGTAATGGAGATTGGTTTGTGTTTAATTGAGTCTTTGGAGGGACGATAGTGCAACCAACAATATAGATATACGTATAGGACCATGGACACAAATACATTTTATATTGACCTTTCAAAAGAATTCAAAGGTTTTTTTCTTTATTGAAGGTTCCTGTATGTTTGTCAACTAATGTCCTCATGAAATGATCCTCTAAAATCTTTGTATATACTTTATGAATAGCATCATTGATAGACCTTTGCTTGAGCAATTACAATTTAATATATAATTAATTAAAGGGTGTATAATTTTAAAATAACATACCTCATTATTTGGCAAAAAAATAGAAATTCATTGAAGTATTGTTCAAAACTGCAATATTGCACAATATATAAATCAACATGGACGAGAATAGAGGAATTTGAAAACTCCATATTAGAATGAGCTTTCAATGCACTAAGATACTACCCTGTAGAAAGACATTTTTGTCATCAATGACATTCCAAGGCAGTCTTTTCAATAACCTATCAAATATCCTATATTAAATCAAAATCTGATGAAAGTACAATCTTCACTTTCAATCTTCACTTTACAAGTACAAAACTATCTCTACAAATGTTTCACTGATCTCAATATGGAAATCTAGTTGTGAAAGCTTCTAGAGGGGATATTGTAAAAAGCCCTAGCTTCGTGATCAAACAATGTATAGAAGAGCACTGAACTGAACGCATTAGAGCATTGCAGCAAAAATGAGCTGATGAATCTTAATTCAAGTCACAGACCATACTCAATACCAGTTGCAATAAGAGATGAAACTATTTCAATTCTGAAGCTGAAGATGCACCGTTTGTACCACCATTTGCAACACCACTTGGAGCACCATTTGTACCGCCATTTGTACCACCATTCAAGTTCTGCTTAGGTTCATCCTGCTTCTTAACCCAAGCCATTGCATCCTGGAAGCCTAACTCGAAAAGCTGATCAAGAATGACATCTTCGGCTGGCTCCAAAGCCCAATTGAAGAGCTGAGACAAAACAAACACCACCAAGCTCAGTGTCACCCATATTCGATTGAACGTGCAAAACATTCTGACTTACAGAGAAACCTTACGATACTTTTGGATATATCCAGCTTCAATCGTACCCAAAGACAATATGCAAGAAGCCACATTTCTCTATTCTTGTGACGACATTCTTATGGTTCACTGCTCCAGTGCAAAGGTGTAGTCTCTCCTCTTCCTGCTTTAAATGTTGTGGACATACTAAAAGATTGGAAAAATAGAAACTATACTCAAGAGTCAGTGTAACGTTGAGAAGGTTAGCACCTGTCTCATGCCAGCTCGAGTTTCGGCAGGATTTAGATCGGGGCTGATGCCTTCTGGAGCATAGAGTGGAAACGCGCATACACGTACCTGCATGATTCATAAGTAAGGATTTTAGCAATCAATGCTCAGACCAATAAATAAGAAATTCTCTTCATAACTCATCACCTCTTATTACATTGATCCCGTAAAGCAGTCGTAAGTGACTGTAGTCACGACATATTTGAAGTCAACGCCATTATGTGTTGAATACCACAAAAAAATCACATAGAACTTCATAGGTAGATGAAAGACTTCTGCTTACTGCAAGGCAAAATTTGTTCAAAGAGAATAAGTCCCGTTATCACATTATTGAACCAGCCTTGTGAAAAAGCAATCACCGTACATCACTATTCGCCACAAGTGGACACTGATACTTACTGTTTTGTCGGCAGCTGTCGGTGGCATAAACAAGGTGATACCTCCATCAACGCAGATTCGATTGCGGAAAATCGTCACAGGCCTCGGTGCCAAATACCTGTCAACAATGAGTTCGAGTAATTTAAAAATGAACTGAACGCTGCAATTAATAAGCTGCAACTCGACAGCAGAATTAGACTTTGTTCTCGTTATTGTGCGCTTTTACTCAGTGCTTTCTCTCTCAACTTTAACTATAAGTGTCAACTGAAAGAACTTCAACTGTAAAAACCCCACTCATTCAATCGTGTACCCATTCTCAAAAACCAACTCCTGTATCTTCTTCCTCTTGTTGTTGTTCCAGACGACAGAGGAAGAACAGGAAAAAACACACGAGTTCAAACAAAAGGAGGGAACTATACAGTCAAAAATGGAACAAAAGCTACAGCATAGTGCAGATGCCATATATTACAATCCCATCTTCAGCCTTCGAGTCAGTACTCCACTAAACAATGAGACACAACCCCGTCATCAAGTTCCAAACAGAAACAAGAGATGCTGAGGAAAGACGTAGATGAGTTTTCATTTCCCCACCAGGGAAGCAGAGGTCGAATGCGGCCCACAGCAACAGCACATGGTTCCAGTTAAGACGCAGAAAAGAGGCAAGCTTCTTCTAAATTAGGGTGCAATTTAAGAAGGCAAGGACAATCTGATAGTGGAGAGCATACCCTGGTATGAAACATGATGTAAGAAGTGCGTTGATCAAGTCCTCTCTCGACTCAAAATATCTACCAACAAACCTCTAGGCGACCGAAACACTTGCGTTACCGCAACTGCATCATCAATTTAAGCCATGTTTAGTACGTAATTCAGGACAAACCGCAAAGAATCCTCTACAATTTCGCGCAGAGAAATCCATTTACACTAAATTAAAAAGGAACCATAAGAGGACACAATCGAAGGTCCCCAAAAGAAAAGCGAGTAGGAATTAGTCTCGAAAGGTTCAAACGAACCTCTAATTTTTCCGTTCACTTTGAGATGCACATCTTCCGGTAGAAACTTCTCAAGAAAATTTCTAAGCACAGCCTGCAAAATATATATGAGAGGTCAGGGATCCACATAACTTGCGATTCACAAAAAGCAATGTGTTGCTCCGATTTGATGAACATTGTTATCAAAACAACGCGAATGGCATGAGGAGGGAGCTCACCCCGAGACGAAAGGCGGTGCCGTAAGTTCGGCAATCGAGCGCAAGCTCTTTCGTGGCCTGAAGAGCATCGTACATACTGAGGCCACCTCCAACAACTGCGCACACAAGTGCCCCAGCAGATGATCCAGCCAGTGGTGTATTCTCCTGTATAATCCCACCACTTTCCTGCCTGAACATTCACTCGATCCACATGCTCTCCCTCATTGCAACTCCACCAGAAAGACACGTTCAAATTTCACCTATCCACCCTAATGAGGCCTCAATGTGCCATCGCTTACAATTACGCGAGCCCATACACATACAGAAACAACAAAGAAATATACTCATATCTGAACCCTAAACAATGCGAGGAGCGCTTCACAAGAATCCCTATGATTTCATAATAATCGGCAGCTTAACATATTCTTCAAGTGTTTATCAGAATTGGAACTGCCACGATTGTAGAGAGAGGAAACCATTTTCACTTACAGTGATGTAGCCTCTTGGATTAAGCACTGGCACACTCCCAAGTGATAGGAAACAGCAAGCCCGCCGCTGAAAACTAAACCCTGGACTCGTGAACTTCAAATCTTGTTCCGCAAGCACGTCCTTCTCTCGCCGCTCCCAAGATAGAGGGGTTCAGGGTATCCCTCGTGATATCTGCTGTTTCTTCACCTTCTGCGAGAGGCTCTGTCGATTCTTCTATCCCCGCTTCCGACTCTCTTGATCGTCTCAATGAGCTGCTCTTGTTCCTTCAACTGAGTCTCAACATTACCTGGCAAATGTGAGGAGGCTAGCATTAGAAACCCTCATCGTGCAATAAGCAGTTCTACCATGCATAATAACCAAGTCTTGTGGAACCCT
>MU104919.1:0-41617 GCA_014871385.1 Ceratodon purpureus | reverse complement strand
TTGGCAAATTCTATGGAGCCCACGACCCAGGATAAGCGGTCTGGAGCGCCGGTGCGGGACGGTTTGGCCTCCGGCCCCCTCAAAGTCTTCTGTTTCGCGGCTTGTGGACCGCCGCTGTGGATGCCCTTAGTCCTGCTCTCTTGGCCATTGTCCTCCGGATGTCATGGGGGAGAAGCACAATAAAGTGGACCACCAAGTGCAATATGTGATCACTAGGAAGTGAATATGAAGTGTGCTGTTTTTTATAGCTCAAAGCTGATTTTGAGCATTTTGGTGTAGTTTTTGAGCATTTTAGTCACTTTCTAAGGTGTCATAAGGTATCTTACACACATCTCAATGAAAAAAACATCTTCAATTGAAACTTTATTTAACCCCTAGTTCTAAATCATGAAAATGAACTTTTCCAAAGTCTTGATTTCTTCATTTGGGGCCCTCTATTGTCTTTAGAGGATGTTTTTTCCAATTTAAAAAACAATTTTCGGTGAAAAAAACCTCACAAAAAGTTTCACCAAAAACAGTGTTTTAAAAACGTCCCGGGGATACTTTTCGCCAATCTAGGATTGCAAACACGACCACCCGGATCATTTCTACAAGCGTAATGTACAAACGAAGGGCCCCACAAAGTTAAAAGTGATTTTTTTCAAAACCACAATGTAATGCGGTCACTTTTCCAAATGACTGCATTCACTTTGTTCAACTTTGTCGTGTTCATAGAGGTGTCTCAACTCAACAACTACGAACGCAAATTTTGGAAGTTGTAGTACATCAAGTCTACTTTCCGTATCCTAAACTTAATTTCCCATCAAGAAGTTTTAGATGCCACTTTCTAGCGTGTTTACACAACAGACTGAAATTGGCAATGAGCTAAGCACTTTTGTGGTCCACTTTATTGTGCTTCCCCCCATGCTAATCTAAGACTTTCACACAGCGGTATCATTCCCCAAGCTCCAACCAAATGCACCGGATGGAATTCCACATGAAATGCTGCAAAGTGAACTCCAGATGGTAGTCAGTGATACTCCTCTTTGAAACCGTCAAATGATTAGGGGGAGATCCAGACATTATAATAACTCGCCCCCCGTCTGAGTTAGCCCAGTTCCTCACTCCTTCTTCATTGGTGGCTGTGCCGACTATGCCAATGTCACAGAACAGTGTGTCTTTGGGCTGGAAGAAGGGGCGATCAGGTCAAAAAGATAAATCACTTACGGCAGATCCATTTCTCATTTGTGCAGTTTGTGGGTGGTGTGAGTGGCATCTGATTCCCTGCTCACGGTTGAGTCTTTTAGGGGATCCTGATTGTGCAAAGGATCTGCTGTTGCTGTTGTGTGGGACAAACTCGTTCTCTTCGCAATCCTACTGCCGACTTTGTTGAGATGTTCAGTAGTGTCGGAACTTGCAAATATTTGGGTGTGTAGTGTCCTAGCAGCAACGTCTGTGCCTCCACCTCTTCTCGCTAACCATGGCCTTCGCCATCGATACCAAGTATTTGCTCGAAGAATATATCCCTGACATGGAGCAGGATTACAACGACAGCTTGCATGAAGTGAGTCAAAACAGGGGACGACGTTTGCAACTCCACAGGGTCTGCGTCTACGCCACTATCATACACGGCGATTTAATGGACGCACAAGATTTTGAGGCACTTGAGGGAGTTGGCGATTCAAGGGAGAGGGTGGCGCTGGATTGGCAATCTGAACAAGGTGATGACGAGGACGAGGTGGAGGTGTTACACCATCTCAAACAACTCGCTGCAATTAGGTCGGCCCCCAAGAAGCCAGGAATATCTTGTAGTCTAGAAAGTAGTGCCTCCAAGGCAGGCACGACATCTCTGGTGGCAAGTGTCCAGTCCCGAGCATTCACTTCGTGCACGCAAGAGCGACCACCTTCCTCCTTCCATCGCTATTCGGTTAGACAGATCCTTCTTGACAATGGCTCGCGTCATGATGATTATCGCTGGTACTCTGATTGTACCGATTTGAAGAAAGTCATTCCCAACTTTACTACTAATCGCATATATGCGGACATGCCGCAGCTAGTATTCAGGAACAGCAAAGGTAGTCCTCATTACTCGGCATTATTCGTCGTGCAATCAGACTTCCTGGAGCTTTCCAGTCATAGCACGTACTTCCCATCCAGCCCAGGAAAAAGACGACGAACGCTCAACCCCTTCCACCGAGTATCTCAGAGACGCGAGGAACTTGACACATCACGAGCCGCGCATCATTCCCCTCCGGACGCCAAGAGATTCAAGGGGGTCCGCTACCGCCCCGAACGCAACCGATGGGTAGCCGAGATGAAGCCGCCCAAGAGCAGGAACAAGGTCTCGTTCGGAGATTTCCAATGCCAGACAGAAGCCGCTCGCGTTGTGGATGTCGCATTCCACCACTACGGCAAGCCGCTCAACTTCGCAGACACTCCCCAGATCCTCTCCAAGCTACCATCGTCAGCAGCACTGAATGCAGAGGAGAAGCTGAAGCTCGTCAAGGACCAAGCAGAGTGGATAAAGTCCAGGATCTCAGGCCTGCCAGCCACATCCACGCCATGTGCAGGGGCGGCTGCTCCCATCACGGCTGATACTTTAGGCCTTAATTCGCTCTTAGAGATCTCCTCGACATTGTTCATGGGTGGTAGTGACGAAGCAGACGGCAGCGTCTCCGAACCTCCACCCTGGGTGCACCTCATGGCCGGCTTCGTAGCAGATCATGGAGTGGAGGCCCGGGTGTCCTTGGCAGGTCGTGCCGGTGCTGTGGATGAATCCGAACGGAGTATAGCGGACGCCTTAGCCGACGCAAGTGACATGGGGTCCAATCCGGAGTGTTCTAGCGGAATCCTGAGCAACGCTGTGAATTTCACCGGACTTGAGCAGGCTAGTGCACTACTAGCATACTGGTCTTTTCTCACTGTCAAAATTAGCATAAAAGCGACTGAGGCGACGGAAAGAGGACTCTCCGAAGAGATACGCGAACTGCGGGGGAGAGAGAGAGCTGGTCAGTGCTGGGCGTCACAAAACTCCAAGGAGTGGGACCCCGTGATCGCGAACCCCGGGAGCACCCTGCGCTCTGCGATGTACCTGTTTCGAAGGCTCTGCGGAGAGCATTCCAGCGTGGATGCATTCGTACACCGTGGACTTGCCTCGTCAGCGATGAGGATAGCAGAGCTGGGTGAAAGAATCCGGTAAATTTCCTCCGAGGTCCCAGCCCGCGGGGACCGTCCGATACATTGCGGGGAGGATCTTGGGACCTGCCTTCAGAAGCCCATTTCGGTACCATCCCCTTGATTTCCGGAATGATCGGGCTACGCTTGTTCCCACACGTGGCACAATCCAGGTTAAGACATGTTGAACATTGTGCGGTGGGATATTGCCGGGTAATAGGCGGTTATGATGGAGGGTAACATTGAGGTATCAATATGGATATGACCTTCGTTACATGCCCGGGTATAGACAGGTTATGAATGACATAATGATCCGGATATTGGTCTGGATGTGTGTGCGGTCATCTGCCGGGTATTCTGTACGTTTGGGATTAGGTTATGGTCGGGTATGGAGGCGGTTATTAGGTCCGGTGAGGCGGATATCAGTCGGACAGTTCCAGGGTTCAATGGCCCTGTTTACGGTTTATTTGTGTGAGAGCTCAAACATATGTTGCCGGTCAATGTGGATGACCTTGTTTATGCGGTTTGATAAACAGGAGGACGTACATGAGTGTGCCGAAGTGTATTTTCCACGGGATTAATACATTAAACTTCCTATTACACATTCAGCACATTTGCAGTGATGACGAACGACATGAAAGAGCGGCATATCCTGTGCGTCCACATGATTCCAATATCAATTAACCCCAGCATTACAGGAAACAAACCTTGCACGGAGTACTCTTTGTTTCAGCGGTTTTCATTACACACTCTTTTCCCCAAAAATGTATGGAAAATGAAGGAGACAGGTTCACTTGAGCCCTGCAGTTTAAATTCATATAGAAACACTGTCGGCTAACACTTCATCCGACCCTAAACTCCTGTAATTTCGTTCCCCGTCGCTTCGATTCAAAACACCGTTCACACACTAACTACATACTGCGGAGAAACCTACATGGGCGTTGCAAACACGTATTCCGTCTACCCCTGAGAGAGGTTAAAAACTTACAATGCAGCTCGGCGACAGCAAGTACCCGTTACGAACTTCACGGACTCCTCATGTCACATGCCCACTCTGCGTCTATTGTGGCGGTGTATCGTTTCCTTCAGATTCGGCTCAACTAGAAATGTGCTGCGACGCAATGGCTACTCACTGCCAACTGTTCAGAACAGCTCGGCCTGCAAATCTCACAATCCAGCTGCCTTGTCAAGCGACCTGAGCTGCACGGTACGTTACGAGCCCCATATCAGTTGTTAGAACTCGGATCCGGAAGGCTTACGCCGCTCATGAATTAAAGACCGAATTGTGACTTCGAAGGAAATGAATATTCTCTGCACCATACATTATGTAATACCATATGATGCAACGTTAGAAAACAAACCTTTCAGTTCAACTTGCTGACCTCCACGTAATTGAGATATCTGCTCTGCCACACTATGGTGGCGTCTTCCGAGAAGTCCCCTTTAAGCGCATCACCAATGTTCTTAATCCCCTCTCGTTGATGATCTGGGTAGAGAACCTCCGCTGTCGCAAACTCTGGGTACACATGTTCAATCGTTACCTGCTGCATTCCGTGTACCCAGAGGACGCCCTTCACGTTGGGGACGTCCTTTTTCTTGTACGATCGCCAGTGAGGACCGCACCTTCCCAACGCTATTGTCTTGTTGGGATGCTCCGGATGTAGTACCCAGACTGCCTTCTTGGGGGTTAGAGGGTCAGACTGCACGTGAGGCCACACATGTTCTTTAGAGCAGTTACATCTATGTAGACATGTTTGCATTTCCATGAAGAGTTGGTTGTCCTGTTAAGTTTCCTGTGTCACTCACCATCTCAGCCCTCGGCTTGTTCTCTGACGGTGGGACGTGGTCGATGAACTTGGATGGTCTCTTCCTCACTCGCTTAGGCCGTTGCACAGTCACTGAGCCTTGAACTGATGGCGATGGCTCCTCCGCAGGTAACGCTGCAGGGAAGACTGTTGCCTTATTTCGAGGAACTCGTCCCCTTTTCGCCGGTTTAGGGTTATCTTCTTCGTCCGGCAACTGGGTTGCATCCAACACTGAAACGACATAGATGCCGCATGTATCGTTAAATAATTCCCTATGTTGTTTAGAAAGATGAACACGGTAAGACTGCAGTAAGGATGCCACTCGTATTACCTCTTTCCGGAAGACGCTTCCTTGTCAGCAACTCGGTCTCCGCGGATGTCAACCCGAACGCAGCTTGCAGGCCAGCATCGGGTCCCAACTTCTGAACTGGCGGAGCGTTTGTCGGATTTGATACTGTATGGTGTGAGCTATTTGTCGGGTGACTGGACGTAAGGGGGTCGAATGAACTTGCTCTGGGGTCACTGTTCCGGGTTCTGCGATCTTCAGACTCAGCGGGACCCTCCACTGCGTACATACGAACATCGAGTGTTAGTGAAGACAAGGATCGAATGAAGACCTCGTCGCTCCGTGGTACCCACGGTTATTGGCAATTCAGTCGAGCATTGAAAAGCGCTGTGAATAACAAAAAAAATTCCCCAATAAATAGACCTACTTCAGAAAGATGCGTGAGAGGCGCACACCTGGTTCGGTAAATAATCTTGTGCGTGTGCTTAATTCATCTGTCATACCGGAGGCCGTCCCTGACGGATCACTTGCTCCGGGAATCGATGTGACGTTGACTACACCAGGGTTCACTGCGACATCTTCATTGTTGTCGACTGGATGAGTTCCTACGTCTCCTAAGGGGAAATTTTGTTGTGCTCCACCCCATCGCTGGCCGACTCCCGTGGGCATGACGGCATTGATGAGCAGATCTAATTTCTGGTTCACGGTTGCCATGTCCACCTTGTACTGCGACATGTGCGCGTCGACGCCCTCGCGCCAAGACAAGATACCGTCCACTGATTTCTTTAGAGCCGTTAGCTCTCTGCCGATTGATCTCGCTGCACTGTCGTTCCTAGGAACCCTGGGCAGATTACCAAGAACGTGGCTGGGAGTGCCTCTCTCTTCCGGGTTGTCCTGCTCGTGCAAGTGTCAGAGGAAATACATACTCCCAATCAGAGCTTGCGTTTTATTACAAACCTGACGGATCGACTCAGTGGCTAAGTTTGCCGCCGTCACTACTGTGAAAACAGGTGTACCGAATCTCAATTTACTGATTACATGACTTCTTACAACATCAAATTTTTGGCGCATTGTTACCTGACATGAAGAGTCTCCCTCTTTGGAAGCAGGTGTACTGGAACCACCCCTCTGCAACGACCAAAAGCGAAAACATGTACTTCACTTAATTTTGCGTTCTAGAACGGCCGCTGAGTTCTAACTCGACGGGAGAATGTATTTCACAATCAATGGATAAAAAAATGGTCTTACATTGAATTCAGGATCGTCTCTTCCGATCGAGTCTGTCAAGTCCACGCAGGGGATCGAGTTCTCGCTGTAGTCGCTGTCGTCCCAAATTAAGTTTTCATCATCTTCATCGACGAGGGGCTGCACAAGCTCTCGCGGTGGTCAGGTAATTTATATTCGAAATATCATAAGTACTGAATGTAGAAATTCGCGGCCTTAAAGCTCCAGTGAACCCATGGAAGATCCTCATTCAGAAAATGAAAGATTCGTCGTTACTATCCTCAGATTGTGCGTGCATGATCCCCTCCACGTGCAAACTCCCTCTTCGTCCGAGAGAAGAATCTCCCATGGTTAAGGGGAAAAAAATGGAAAAAACTTCACTGACTTACGAGCTGAACTGTGCAACTCTACTCTGCCTTGTCACTATTTAAAATTGAAAATAAGTGGGGAATACCAGTCGGTGAGGTGGGATAAGGAGGAGAGAGGTTCACTGTGGGGATGAAAAACAATAGGGTGAGAGAGGAGGTTAGCGTGGACGCGGGGAGAACAGGTGAAACATATAGGAGTAACTGCAGAGTAGGCTGCTCTCCAACTCGGAAGTGGAGGTGAGGCAAAAAAAGGTGGGGATTCTCTCTGATGAATAGGTGTTTCGATGGAGGAACAACACGCGGCCAAGACATTACTGTCCATCTTTTTCCAATCATCACGGGATTTCAAGCAGAAGATGTCCATTACTGAAATCAAAGACATCTGTGCAAAGCATTGAAGAACGAAGTCTCTACCAAACTTCAATGAAAGTTCACCAGTAAATGAGGGTTAGAAAATACTCTTACATCCCACGCATCGTCAATTGCAATATTACTGTGGTCCTTCCTCTCGAGGAGTAGTCTCTTCTTCTCTTTCGCTGCGTTACGGGCCTCCTTCATGCGCTTACTCTCTTCCTCGGCCTCGGCAGATTTCCAATACTTAACAAGGGCTGGAAAATACTTCTGGGGACACCACTTATGCTTCTCCCCGCGTCCTGTTTTAACCCAATGTTTACGCCATAAATACCGTGATGTACGTAAGGAGTTTTCTATAAACCACATGATATATCCCGCTCGCAAGGGTGGGTTGAATACAAATCTGCGATCGATGTCTTCTACTACCACTTTGATGTCAGAGTCCGGATGGTCTCTGAAATGTATAGTGGACATTTTCAGAAACCTTCGGGCAGATGCCCTGAATTGCCGGTGGACGAATGGTCGGACGTCCTTCGGAATTCCTCCCTCTGCAGTGCATTGGATCGTCATGGGCCACTGCTGAGATTTCTCTATAAAAGAAGCTTTCCGGGCTCGTTGAGCTCTTCTCTGAGCTGTCCTCTTGGATTCTTCGTACCGAATGCCCTGGTCCTCCTCTCTCGTCACGTCCACTGGATTGTGAGGTACGATGGGCAATGCTTCGAACACCACCTGCTGCTGGCTAACATTTGGGGAGGTCATGTCCGGAGGTGGGAAGTCGAATGGAGATAGCACTGAGGCACCACGCCATCCAGGCCAAGGGACGGTACTGCCTGGGAGATATGGGGCTTGCGGTATTGGCGGAAGGTCGGAGTGATTGCTGTTATGCATCCTGGAGTCGGATCCCTCAGTGCGAGCTGTGTGACCGCTACCCTGGCCCTTACTTCCACTAGCGGTGTCTTTGCTCGCACTCCCATCTCCGCCACGGGACCTCGGCAGCTGGCTGGAAATAGGAGAGCTTAGAGAATGTGATTGACTGGAGTTCTGCTGAATAGCGCGACTGTGACTTAGCGATAGTCGTCGGTAATTCTCCATGGCGCCCGTGGGAGCAAATTGGGACATGGAGTTGCGGACGTGAGGCACGGGAACTGAATTGTTCTGGAGTGATGGATGCTGACATCCTTGGTAAAGATATTGCAACTGCGAAGAAGAGTCAATCGAAGGAGGAACTGCCCCGGAGTACATCATCTGCGACGCCCACGGGTGCAAGTACGGAGGTCGTTGAGGGTAATTTGAGTTCACTGGCATCTGTCCCGAGGATGTACTCTTCAAGTTCAAGACCCCGATAACATTGTTTTAGAATCAGGTATATAAAAATGTAAATGCAGCTGCGACGTGCTTATCCACCACGGACTGAGAAAAATGAACTTAGGACGGATCTGATATACTAATGCGTAAGTGTGTTACCTGTGTCGGGATGTTCGATTGACCGGAGGAAGTGGACGTCATTTTCTGGGAAAGATGTGGAGGTCCGAAATGTTGAGCTCCACCAGAGGATGATAACACCGGGATAAAATTCTGTTAGCCATAACAAACCCCACTGTACAAGGTTAATTCAATGACACGTGAAATAGAAAGTGGAAACGAAAAATGAGGAATTCCACAACAGAAAAGTATAGAACATATACAACGTGACAATGAGCCAATATCGGTGGAAGTGTCACACTATGCAGTGCGACATATGATTATCGAAATACAATGGGCATAACCCGGTACAGGGAGGAGGACAGGATCAAACTCCGAAATCCACTAAGATGATTACGACAATGACGTTAGCCGCAGCCGCTCTTGCCTCTCATTCTACAGAATGTGTATCTATTCCTCATCGTCAGTGCCGCTTGTGGACCTCTCTTCGTCCCAGTCCCAATCTGCGTTAGCCCAGTCCGGGTCGGATTCGGAGTCTGTGTCATGGAACGGATTTTCCCCTGTTGCGGCAACAACCCGATGATCACCCTGAATCCACGCTTCTAATCCTAAAGGCCACTCCTTGCTACCTTCAGCGTATACCATCCACCCGACGCACACGCATCTAATATGACACAACATTCTGAATTTATCGACTGGTGTTTCTCCATTCATTAGCAATGGCCATATTTTGTCCTTCACTATCTCTCGGGGCAGGGAGTCCAAGAAAGTCTCCGCGGGGACATGAGCGGGATCGCAATCCGACTCTGGGCCACTACGAGGGCGCTTCCAATCCATCACCCACGGTTTCACCGGCATGCGATGTCTCTTCAGGTACCTGTCCAAGCGGAAGATGGCTAACTCGACTACATCTAACATGGTGTGGTGTAAGCCTCCCGGTCCTTCGGCAATCCTTCTTGCGGACATGCGGCTCGGTGACGGTACTCGTGAGTCCATCGCCATTAAACGGCGGGTTGGGGATCTCCGTGCGCGACTTAACAGATGGAACAGTGTCCAAAAAGAAACAGAGAATCTAACGAAACAAACGAGTGCAGACAACGAACATTGGGTTAGGGAGTGGACCTGAGGTTGGAAGAGAGCGCAGCAATGCGATTGACAGAGGCCGATTAAATGTCTCTCAATAACATTGTGACACAGTTGAGAACCCCAGGGGCAGCCGCCGTCGACGTGAGCCATGGGCGACGACATCTCATCCCTAAACCCTAGAGCCTTGCAAGAAAGTGGAAATCCCCCCCGATGAGTAAGACAAGAGCGCCCACAACTCTCCCGATCACGGCGCTCTGAACCATTACTGCTGCTGGTCTGCAAATCAGATAAAAACGGGACGGTATGCTAAATATCACCATACTGTCCGCCATCGTGGTGCATGTGGTGGAGAGTGGGAACTCCGTCTCAGAGGAGGTATCTTCAGCATCATAGCTATCCTAGGTTTAATGGTGGAAGTCCTCACTCATGGACGTCGTGGATGGGTTTCCGAAGTGACGCCGTGTCGATGATTACTAGAAACTAACCAATATACCCGGTTGTTTACCTGACAAGGCCGACCAGGTACAAACCGAACTTCCCCACTTAGAAATAGATAATATAGATCAAAAGCAGCTTTCGCGAGAATCCCTCAGATGACGGCGCCTATCATTGGTTGGATGGGCCGAGGGTCGGGGATTGAAGGAGCCTCGTCGCTGAAGGTCATCCTCGGACGATGGCACCAAGAGACTAAGGTACTCTGGTTACGCACTACGGGAGGTTTGGAATGGTCTATAGGTGCATGGGAAGACATAGAATATTTCTATTGCAACGCTGTTCAGGTGGGGACGTTCCCTTCAAGAGAGCACATGCGTTCCCGCTCACCGATGTACTCTGCTTTCCTTGTTGCGCTGTTGCGTTCCGGAAGAGTGTACTGCAGACGCACACCCAACACTCCTAATTAGGGTTTACAGAGTAACGGACAATTTCTGAGGTGCTTACTCTGATCGTGGTGTGGTTGAAGTGGATAGAGAGTACTGAGAGGATGCATCGAGAGGATTTGGAATATAGCTCTGATTACGGAACAGATTCGTTACGCGTTGACCGATTTGGTGGGGCACCAAGTCTGTTAGAGAGCGCAATCCGGGTGTATGAGTTAGGAGTGCTCGGTCCTCGTCACGTCTGCATTGAGTTCTGCGATTGCAGTTCGTGTAGGAAACTTAGGTGGTTTAATAATCCGAAATGCAACTGCGCTCTCGGGAAAATGTGGGGAAAGTATTTCACCTTGGATGGAGCGATGCGGGTGAAGTGGTTGCGTTGCAGGTGCAATACACTCTCGTCATTGGCGACGTCGGCCTCTCTATTCTGCAAGTGTCTTTTACTACTCCCTACGCAGGAATACAATCCGTCGGAAGGTAGTACACGTCCCGAAGAATACGAAGAGCCTTCTGCAGAAGTCTCTAGCTCTGATTTTCCAGCGGACTTGGTTCGGATTGAATTCGACGGCTTGGAGGAGGTGTATCGCCTTGGATAGGACCAATGCTGGTCAGAATAGTTCTGCACAGAAAAGGGGATTTCGCTCAGACGCTTACATTTGTTGGGTTTGCGAGGTGAAGCATTTAGGTATGCTGCCATTCCTTGACCCGTTGGGCACCAATTGTGATTAAGGAGTTTTCGGTGGGTAGAAAGTGCTTAATTACGTAGTTACCGTGATGTACATGGCTGTTCATTGACAGTGCGTGAGTCTGAAGAACCGCTGTCGTCGTTCTTCATGTTCTTAGAATGGAAGAGGGCATTCGAAGGAATCCACCGGGGGAGGCTCGCATCCTGTCTCGGAGAGCGAAATTACTCAGGCGGGAGTTGGCGTACGCGAGGCGGATGAGTTGGACGAAACTGCCATGTCCATGTCAAATCCACATGCGGGAGGCGGAACTCACTCTCGACTCATACCGGAGATGCCTGAGGGATAATGGAAGGCATGTGTGGTTCTATGGAAGGACAGAGGTATGTCTCATATTTTCCTTCGTGTGTTGATGTGGTGCTCATATGTAAGATTAACCACGACAACTCAGGAACTCGAATTCTGAAAATTCACTTAGAGCCTTCACCTTCCATGCACAGTAGAAGAACACAATACCGATTGGTTGATGCTATGAATTGGGATATCGCATGTCATGAAGCACCTCCTGCCTAACAGTCGAAGATGTTCTGTTGTACCAGGGATACGAGGACGACGACTCCGACGTCGAGTGGGAGGACCACATTACGTGGTACTATGGAGCGCAGGCGAGAATGCGTCCAAACGCACTACGGCGGAGGGATTTAGACCCGGGGATTGATGTGACGCAGATGGTAGTCGAAGCTCATGATATCGTGGACAGAATTCATGAAGAGGTGATGGTGGACCAGGTTCATGCTGGAGAGCATCCGAGAGGAGATCCGCACCAACAGAGATTTCCGAATGGAGTCAGCGACGACTTAGGGCAGGAGAACAGAGCATCACCCGTAGGAGCAGGTCGGGGTGGGGGGATTCCTAGTCCGGAGAGAAGCAGTGACTCGGCAATCCCCTTACGCGAGGAAGGTAATGCAGCAGGTGAAGACGGCCGTGACATCTCCGATGCACCGTCAGTCGACGTTTCTGATGATAGCTCTGGAGACGAGGGGGCGCACCAGTGGGGAGACTCTGACGACGAGACAGACGCTTCCATCGCGGCCCTAGAGGAGGCAGCGACTACTCCCTTGTTCCCAGGATCAGAATACTCTAGCATGGGAACGACGTATGTGCTTCTAAGTAGTGGAAAGCTGCACGGCTGTTCCGACGTCTACCTGGATGAGCTATTCCGGACCTTAAGCACTACCATTCTTCCTAAGCCGAATACCTTACCCAAGACTTACAGAGAGGCATCCGAGTACTTGAGGAAGTTGGGCCACACTTACAAGTCAATCGACTCCTGCCCCAACAATTGTTGCCTGTATCGGAAGGACCTGAAGGACGCTCGTGTTTGTCCACATTGCAGGGCTCCGAGAAAAAGAAGAGCAGGGAGATCAGAAGTGCCGTTCAAGGTTACGAGGGCCTTCCCTCTTACTCCGCGACTCAAACGGATGTTTCGAAGTGCTCTTCAGGCAGCTGCAATGACATGGTGGGCGACCCTCGCAGTCACGGACGGTGTGATGTCTCATGTCTCTCACTCAGCGCAATGGAAGTGGATCTCGGAGAGATTTCATGCAGAGTTTGGCCATGACGATAGAAACGTGCGAATGGCTCTTGTTACAGATGGATTCAACCCCCACGCAGACAAGAGGAGTACTTACTCTATATGGCCTATTGTCCTCATGAACTACAACATTGCACCGTGGCTTACGACGAAGAATTATTTTATTATGTTGGGGATCCTAATCCCGGGTCCTAAATCCGTAACAGCTGATTACTTCGATATCTATATGGAGCCACTGATTGAAGAACTCTTACATCTTTGGGAAGAAGGGGTGTACTGCATGGATGTCGCCCGTTATAAGGAGTCGTCTCATTTCATATTGAAGGCGATGATCATCTGGACAATTGGCGACTTCCCAGCCTACGGCGTTTTAGCTGGTTGCACAACCAATGGGTTCGTTGGCTGCCCAGTGTGCGGGGAGGGCTTTAGATCACGGCGTTCTAAGGTTTTACACAAGAACGTCTTCTGTGGATGTGCCCGCAGGTTCCTTGTTAGGGCAGACCATCCCTTCAGGGGCGACAGTTCAAACTTCATAGATGAGGAGCACCGAGTGGCCCCTACTCCCGTTACCGGAAGTGAAGCATTGCAGAGGGGAGAGGAGCGTGTCAGGTGGCTTAGAGAGTATGGAAGACCGAAGGAAAATGACCCCGTCAGAAGGCACGGCATCAAGCGAGTTTCCTCACTATATAGGCTTCCTTACTGGAAGGTAAGAGTGCCACTGAGCCGCCCCTGATCCTTGTTTACAGTCTGCACATGTTGTCTTCGACGTCTCGATATTGTGTGGCTCCAGTGGCTTCATGTCATGATCACTTGGGACTCTATGTCTAGACGTCGGGGTGATGTAGCTGTCTTAACATATGTCATTGAAGTTTAGCCCAGCCTTTTTTTTCGGTGTCGATAAACTTGCTGGTGAATGGGGTTCGAACTACCAGGCTCTGTCCACCGGGACTTCTAACCATTCATTTAGCGTATGTTGTTCTCTTAGATAGCGTATAATGACTGCTGGAATTGGATTATATGATCATGCTGTTCGACGACATGAATTGCACATGTCGATGCTCACCTGCGCATGATCTGGTACTGTGTGACCAGATGAATATGTAGCAGACTATGTTTCTCGGTGCAATGGTCAGTCGTGCTTGCTGATCCCCCATTCTTATATTTTCAGCTGAAGTCTCACAACTTTCTTCATGGTGCTGTGAATAGGAACTTCCAGTTAGGCACACACTCGACGTCATGCATGTGGAAAAGAATATAGCGGTTACAATTACTGGATTTTTACTCGGTGAAGAAGACACGATAGCCGTGCGAAAGGACCTACAGGATCAAGGGGTCATGCCTAGTCTGCATCTTGTGCGGGATGAGTTAACCGATAGCTACCTGATGCCGCAGGCACCCTACGTTCTTAGCCCCGGTGAGAAACGACGAGTCCTACAGACGATCAAGAATGTTCAAACACCGACTGGTCACTGTTCGAACTTGTCGAAGGTAGTTAACTTGGATAAAGGGAAGTTCCAGTTCATGAAAAGCCACGACTGGCATGTTGTTCTAGAGGAGGTGTTACCTGCCGCCTTGAGAGGGTCGCTCGCAGATGGACCTCGGGTAGCTGTTATTCGACTAGGGCACTGCTTCAAGAAGATTTGCGAGAAACAAGTAACCGTGAGTGAGCTCCCGAACTTATTGAACTACATTGCCGAAACTTGCTCTCTGCTGGAGATATACTTCCCACTGGCGTATTGGAATATAATGCCCCATCTCGTACTTCACTTGCCAAGGGAGCTTTACTGGTGCGGGCCCGTTCATGCCCGCTGGATGTATAGCGTGGAAAGGTACTTAGGTCACTTGAAGAGCCTCGTGCGTAATAAGGCCAGACCCGAAGGATCCATTGCCCAGGGTTATATGTATACGGAAGCCATCGGATTCGTCACAGAGCATTTCCAAATGTATCCAGGAGTTGCGAGACTACTCTGGGACATGGAAGAAGACGAACAGGACGCAGGGGAGGTGATGGAGGGGCAGGGTCGTGAGCAATTCTGGGACGACATTGAATTGAAGAAACTTCACGAACATGTTTTGCGTCACTGCGTCCACACGGAGGACCTCTATAGGTATGCTACCCTCATGCGTACTGTTTGGGTCAGTGTCATCGCATTGGTGACTAAATAAAGAGTGCTCTAACTGTTATTAAAACGAGTACGTAGAGTACTGTTTAACTCTACAGCCGTTTCTGTTGCAGTATTTTCTCAGAGGAAAGAAGATCGCTTAGGGGTCGCAATCCAAGGAGACTCGTTCCATTCGCAGACTGGATCGAAGAGAGAGTGCGTCAAATGGGAATCGATGGTCATAACCCCTCTCCAGATCTGGTGACTATGTCCAGACTTCCGTCTCCGTACGTAAAGCATCATAACTCGATGTGGGCTTTCGGCTACCACTTCAGAACTGACGAAGAGGACGGGAAACAACACGTAACCTTCGACGCTGGAGTGGCAGCCATCATAAACCAAACCTGCCGTTCTTCAGTGTCGGATGTGAACCAAATTGAGTCGGAGCTCCTTTATGTAGGAATTATTAAGGACATACTGCGCGTTGACTACGGACATTTGAAGTTCAACGTATTGAGGTGTTCATGGATCAAGCCTGATCTCGCAGGGGAGCCGACAATCAAAGTAGACCAAGACGGTTTTTGGCTCGTAAAACACGCTGCTCGACAGAGTGCAGACGTCGAGCCGTATCTCATGGCCGCACATGCCCGTCAGGTCAGTTAATCGACGCAATTCCCTTTCATTCGTACAGTCTCCCAATGTTTGCATTCCGGTCTAAGCTGAACCTCTGAATTGCATCATGAGCATCGTATCACTTATCACAGTCGTCATTATGGACTACCCAATGCCGAACAGGTTTATTTTGTCGATGATCCATACAATGAAGAATGGAAGGTTGTGAGGTACAAGGAGCCGAGATCACGGCGGGTCACTGATGGGCTACCAGACGCTTCTCTTAGCGCACCAGGTCGGACCACTGCCACCGAGCTTAACATTGCTAGAGGACAAGGCGAGGCTGCAGCTGAGCCTCAGAGGCAGCCAGTACTAGAGGCCGACGTGGTGCATGTCATGGCACACGAAGAGGTCGACGAAGAAGCAGCTTACATGCAAACGGACCACATCCATTCCGATTCAGAGGACGACATCCCCAACGACGAGGCAGCAGTTCCAGTGATTCCCGTACCTAATGCGATTGACGATGCATAACTCTAACGAGTTTGAAATGCCATCAGCCCTTCACGCAGAGCTTGAACTCGGTGTTACTACGGCATTCCCTAAGACATTGGTACGTCAATTCAGCGAATGAATCCTTCATTACAGTCTCTCACAGCATTCTGCAAACTGATCAGTTGAGGTTACTCTCTGAGGTCAGTAACTGAATAACTCCCCAAAAGTTTTTCCGCAACCTCTATATTCTAGGTTCTGTTCAGAGAAATACCGTGTGCTTCTCTGGCCATGGGGCATCAGTAGGTCCACGGTTTAGTATATCCACATCCCTCTTAGGTAATATGTTCACACGTCCAAACTGAGTCAGAGGCTCGTCCCATGTACTGACTTGTCAGAACTTGCTTCACGTACGAGCCAAGGTTCTGACGGAGGACGGTCATGTCACCAGCACCGGACACTGAGTAGGCGGAGCCTCTTTCACCTGTCACAAAATCTTAGCCTGTTTGTCTATTCAGGAAGTCCATCTAATCAATCATAATCCAGAGGACGAGTACATACGCATGTCAGTTCCAGCCGTTTCGAGTCCATTCCATCAAAGTAGGCGTAGGTCATGCCGTCATGGGGCACTGAAGTAGACATGAGTAGAACGCATAGCATCCCATCAGCGAGGCGGCTCCTTCTAGTTTCACATGTCATTATTCTGTCACCTCTGGGCTGTAATTAGCAGCAGTCTGCCTCGCTGTATCGTCAATGAGTGGAAGGTGTTGTGGAGAATTGACAGGTTAGTGACACAATGACCATCGTGGCGTATCCACACCCGTCACGCATTGGATTTCAGCATCATATTATGACAGGGAGCAATAGATGTGAGGTGACTACCAGCCCCAATCAATTGTCGGCTGTCTTCTAGAACCCTAATTTCCTCAGAATAAAGCGAGTCGCCTGAGAGATGGAGAGGCGGATGCTCCTCAATGCTTCCATCGCACAGGTGGGCGGAGCCTCCAGAGTGCGAACCCGTCGACTGATGCTTTCTGGCGTCTGTGTGCTAATCCACTCCTTCCCCGGTGCGTGCGAAGCAGAATCACGGGCTTCATTACTGAACCAGGTACGCGCTTCCATCTATGATATTATGTTCCGAATAGTATTTCCATGTGCTTGTACCATGCTGACTTCTCCATATCTTGTCGACGGTCCAGACGCCCTTCTCCTCCATATTGTGTGTGTTTGAATGACTCGTAACCATTTCATCCTCCGAATTTGTTGGGTTCTCGTTCCTCTTTGCTGGAGTTGTGTAGTTAGTGCGCCTTTTTTTTATTTACAATGGAATAGAATTTAACCCTTGCTGTCTCGGCTATGGAAGACTTAATCAATATGATGTCTTCTGTATGTCTTCGCAGACATGGCCATCGACAGCCATGACATTCCACGGAACCCTCATCGGGGATCGCCACGATGGTTTTTCGTGGACAAGAAACTGAATAACTACGGATACTTGCCGGGAGCCCCGAGACGCGACCGGGACGCACTTCCAGACATAGTCGTGAACGAGGAGAAGTGTGCGAAGCGATGGGGACCAAAGCAACACGGCAAATTCTGGTACGCGCGGCCAGGTTCGAGCGAGAGTCCGAGAATGATACAGAGGATTGAGAGTCTGTACGAGGTTACCCACCAGCGCCCAATGGGGAAGCAGCGCTGCATTGGACTCGCCTTTGCACGGGGACTGATTGCAGAGAAGCTCGGGCACGCAGTGGATTGGGCCTCCTTTGCCGCCAAGCAGTGTCAGCGGGGGGGGCGTCCGTTCATATCCTTAGAAGAGCTGAGAAGCAAAACAAGACGGGAGTCCGGTTGGTGGCCACGGATTGAGGCGTCGGAGCTGAACGCGAATGACTTGGAGGGGGCTCCGGATGACTGGGAGGTTAATAGGCATCCTCGGCAGATGAACATGAGGCTCATCAACGGCTACGACTTGAAGGATGCCTTGCCAACGAGGCCGGACACCGTCGTCTCCCCACCACTGTACGGGCGAGTGGTTCATATCGGAGGTCAGCCCCCCTACCGTTTCCCTTCAAGTACCTTGAATATGAATTCTACTCCGCTACTCTGACATGAAATTACATTGTTCTGTACTGAAATAGATGCTGGCTGTTTGTACATAGTGTCGTCGCATGCAGACAGTGATACTGCAAGCTCTGGGAGTGACTCGTCGGAGAAGATAGTTAATAACCACGGTGAGTCTCCTGTCATCCATTATGTACGCTGATGTTCAATCCAGTGTTAGTTAAATAATCCTACAATTGGAGGACATTGTGCTTGGTGGAATCCACTACGTCTGCCAATCATTAGAATGTATCGAGGCGTGTGGTCCAATTCGTGCAGGTACAGCTCCACTCTCGGTTGAAGAGGTCCAATCCGCGGAAGTACCACCTATTGCAACACAAGGATCACCAATCGTAGAAGGAGGCAACGAGTGGGACAGCTGCCCCGTGTCACCAGGACCAGGTACTATTATGTACTCCAGAAATAGCCTCGGTTTAGCTTGTTAGTAGATTTGAAGATATAACACTTAAGTGTTTAGTCGAATAGAAGCACTTTTTAACTTGCTAATGGGTGGCCGTCAGCAGTTTCTCCTGTCGGTGGTCGCCAGGTTGGACGATCCACATCGGACTCTGATTACGAGCCGTCCGACAGGCATAGGACTGAAACGAGTATCCACCCATCCGCCGGCGTGGAGCGCGACCTCGAGGACATTGTTAGCGATGAGGATGTCCTCGGAGTAGACATCTCCGACCGTGTTCACGCCGAATGTGAGTTTTCAAGAGTTCCCCTGTCATTGTCTCATCCTGAAATTGTAGTCGAGAAGTGAGACACCTAAACCTTACTGAACCTATTCGACTTCAGAACCACAACCCGTCTTGATTTTTTTTTTAATCTCATGCGACGACGTGGGCTTACTGTACCTCTGAATTTTGCAGTGGATCACTGGGCCGTGGAGGCTGGATTCTACACAATCGAACCCGAAGCACAGTTGACCTTCCTCCAAGAGAAGGAGACGGAGTTCAAGAGAGAGTCGAAGAAGCGGAAGGCGGAGGAGGAGGCACAGGAAGGGTGGCTTACGAAGATGAGATGGAAAACAATTGACATGGCTTTTCCACCTGAGGGGAATGAGGCGTCGCAGGTGCCGGATTGCAACATCGTAGTGGACAAGTATGTGGCGGATTCCAACGTTTCTGTGAAGTTCTCACCGCTGAGGTTCCAGCGACGTCCACTATTACTCCCTCGCGGTGAGCGATCTATCACCTTTCACTTACATAAGGATAATCTCTACTGCTGAGTTGCTTACGTACTCATGAATATATATAACGTATCACTTTTTGTGAGTGCTGATAGTCGTAGCCATGTCTCCTGTAACAGCAGTTACACTTATAGAATATCTCTGTACTACGTGTGTGAATTTGACGCAGAGGTTGCGGCTTCTGGTTCGGGATCGGGAGATTACGATGCGAATGTTGGAAGGAATATGGGGAGCATCAATATCGGGGACACCGATAGCGACTGATGTGTTCAGAATTGGAGGGCTTCAGTAATAGTATGAGTACTGGGGGGTTTTGGTCTGTACATAAATCATTTTGATGCACATCCGGACGGGCTGATATAGAGCTTTAAAATGAACTTGACGACTGCCGGAGAGTTAGTGTGATCGTAAAGTAGGTGTGATCGGAAATTAGGTGTGAGCTTAACATTTTCTTTGAACTCACTCGGGTATCATGTGCGTGATTGCACCGGACTGAGCGTATCCGCTATGTGGTGCACTCGTTACATACTTCTATAATGGATAATTGAATTTCGTTTCTATCTTCGTATTACTACAGGCCCATGAATTCCACTGCTTTTTCTGTGAAATGGCGTGCTTGTCATGTACTGGACTGGATGTGGTCGTTCAAAGTATTAGGAAAAAAATTGCATCCCTCAGACGTCTATTTGAATCTAAGTGACGACGCGGTACAACTACCGTAATGTGGATCAACAGTAATATCATCAGGAAAAAAAGCGTACTGTACACATTGAGGTCATTCTCCCACATGAAGCACCGGGCATCAACCGGCACCCGAGTCACCCCAACGAGGACGACCTCGAAATCGTGGGACCTAAAATTCCCGGCGTCTTGGACCAGTAATCTCGTAGCTATGTCGAGGGAGGGTCGTAATTCATACGTGGCTCGCGCTTGCTTATTACCCTGTCCGAGGTGGTTCCACCCAGGATAAATCCAGTACCATCGCGCATCCTGATTCGATGTTCAGCCTTCCAAGGAGTGGCCCACACCGCCCACACCGGCGACCACGCAGGGAAAGACAGAAACCGCCGGAGGAGCGCCTAAGCCGCGACCCAGCCCTTACAGTCCGGAGTGAGAAACGACCACTTCGCTAGTAGTGGTGGAATGCAGAGCATGTATATAAACTTTCACAGGATGTCCCCTGCCATATTGCAACCTTGGAGTCCAGGGGAGTTTCCGGGAGATGGGCTTTCGTGGGAGGAGCACAATATCGCGATGTGCATGAGCTCAGTTTCTGAAGCTTTAGGTTTAGGGGCTGATTAGTTTTCATGATTGGGAGGAGCAAGATGCAATGAGCAAGTGTCAATCCCTAGTTCCTAGTTAGGGAACCTTCAGGTGTGTATAGAAGAGAGAGATCCTTGAATGTAGGAAGAACAAGATTGTACAAATTGTTTTAAAATTTTATTAAAATTTGTAAATTGGGTCCATTTCTCATTATTGATCACTAGAGCTTTGTCTAACGCCAGAGGTTGTAGGAGGAGTTTCGTGGGGGAGGTTTATCTGAAAGATAGAAGAGTGAGGACGTGATGGATGGGGAACTCCGGCACGGTTTGGTTTGATCGAGGTTTGCTGTATGGCACATTACTTCTCACTTGCAAGGAGGATGATAGTAAAGCTGACGCAGGTTTCAGGTTCTTCACGGTTGTGGTAGGTGAGTGAATCATGAAGCGGTAGAGGAAAGGCTTTTTGTCCTCTGCATTATGAATATTGAACTTTGCTATTACATGGCAAATTAAGACCATCGTCTTCCACTTAATCAAAATTGCACAAACACATAAGGTTGTGCTCAACATTTGAGAAGAATCCTCCACTAAAACATAAAGAATACAGAATCAGAATTGACCACAAAATGAGACCTCAAAAGTTCCATGAGATGCACTCTTCAGCATTGGAACAAACAACTGTATTTCTCAAACCCGTACTATGTTGCAGGCATTAGGAGAAAAATCAGGTCACAAAAAGGCCGTGTAAGCGGCACGTGAGAGAAAAAAACGGGCGCTGCCCGCGCACTTTTTGACATGGCACTGGCTGTGCCACTGTGGTGCCAGCAACCGCCACGGGGGCTCGAACCAATGACCTCCGAGGGAGGCGCGTGGAGGGCACATCTACAGTGTCGGGCTGACACAACCTGCCCACTTGAGACCAAAGCCCGAGCCAAGGCATTCATGTCTCACCTAATATTCCGAGGACCTTTGTTGTCAGTGCGCCACGCAGTTCTGTGCGGGCAGCAACTCTGGCATCCGCTGCCAGCGGCAGAGGTGCCCAAAGTAGGGAGTTCACCTAGAAAGGGCAGGCTTACACGGCCTTATTTTGAGCTCATTTTTCTCCTAATGTTTGCTTTACCTGCAAACCTTTAGAATCAAATTTTGCAAGAGAAAAAACTCCATATTGTGATCAATCAACCCTTCTCAACATCATCGAAGGTCACTACATGTACTTGGTTTCTTACGCACCGAAGCTTAATCTAGGTGTCGTCAATTCAGGCGCTAACCCCTGCATGCGCAACTCGGTGACACCAACTGTATGTGGGAGCTTGCAACCTAAGTGCTGGAACTTGAGGATTCCCGTATGTTATGCCATGGCTGACTCTCTTGAGTCACTTCCGCCTTCACTCCCCTCTGCTTCCTCACTTTTAATATCAACACAAGGCCAATCCTTTGGAAGGGAACACGTTTTAGGACGAGTTTGAATACGGGTCAAGGGGATTCGTATCCACCCGGATGGATTTGGCCGTATCGGTGTTCTTTAGAGGGAGATGAAGTGCCCCAATTAGGATACCGGCCGTGTTTAATTCGATCTACATCTGTATGCTCATGATTTCTCCCTTGAGGGTTGTCATTTCTTTCCTGTCCGTTGGATGAGCTATGGATATTTTCTTGACTAATTTCTTGAGGGTTTGCATCCTCTCCTACCTGTTCTTGATGTTCCACTTCTTGAGGTACTGCATCCTCTTCCTGCCCTTGTTGAAGGTTGACAACTCGATGTCCCACTTTTGGGAGGCTGCCATCCCCCTCTTTCCCTTTGTGATGGTTGATAACGTCACTTCCATTACCTTGAAGGGTACAGTACTGTTTCCCTTTTCCTACCCCTCTCTGAAGATCCCTTAGTTTTTGTACTTGTGTTGAGCTAATAAGTGATCTCTCAGAAATATCACGTTTGCCTTTCGAAGAGTTTGAGTTCGTGATTTGTTTTGGATATAAAAACCGAGTCTCGAGAAAGTACAATATTTGATTTCGGCTTAAAGACCAAAATATCCAACAAAGAGGAAGAGTGCATACGACTCCGCCTGCAACCAAAGATAGGATCATGCTCCACTCTAGCCTTCGTATTGGAGGTAAGATTGTCATTCCAGCAGAAATAAATGCTGCCATGATGCTCAACATTGAGCCTATGAAGAAGCCAATCATCCATTTGATTGATTTTCGCATTCTGATCAAAGCGCTTGTTTTTTCATCGCTGTCATGAACAAATAATGTTGCCTCTGCTCCAACGAGAACGGTAGCAATTGATAGAAAGAATGATAAAGTATTAAATACAACAAATACTTCCACACCACGATGACCTTCGATAGCAACATAGGATTCGTAATATACGTTCCCATCGGCGGGTGAAGGGCCTGGTTGAGGGAATTGGAAGTAGTCTTTAAAACCTAGGGGAGGTTGCAACCATCCAGCGAAGGTCACACTCGCAATAAGAGCTGATCCAATAAGCACAGTATTGGCTTGATGGATATACATATCGTAGAGTTCTTTGAGGCGCTCACCAACGCCATCCAAAGATGACAGATTCTTAATTACGTCTTTGTAACGTGGTGTTTTCTTGTCCTTGGTTTTCTTCCACACCTTATCGATCCACGCCTCAACGAAGCAATTCTTACTCTCGTTAGTAGTGTTCTTGAATTGCATAGCATAGTCCAGTGGAGTTCTGCCCAAGTAATCTTTCCTATTGGCACATGATGTTACCTTCAAGTACTTGCATAGAGTCTCCATGCTGCCCATGTCACCGAACATAGCAGCCAAATGCAAAGGTGGTAACCAACCATAAGGGTAGTCGTTGAAGTCAATAGTTCTAGTCCACTCTGGATCTGAGAGCTCACGGACCACTCTCCAAAAATCTCCATGTCGTGTGGAACACCAAAGGGCCATTTTCCATACGAAATTTCTTTCGAACTCTATCCATTCGTTATAACCAGATCCAACAGATTTCGATGGTGGTTGGTATGCCTGCATGACGCACCATATCAGGTCATGGTAATTACGTCGTGCTGCCCAACACAAGAGATTACCATCCGTGTGAGCAGGGCTGGAAACCAGACCAACACAAACATACTGGCCATGGCCATCAGGGACTCGATCAGTGATATTGTAATCCCGGTACAAGTCAAGATTGAGCCAGTAGTTTTCCCAAAGCTTAAAGAAATTATCCATGAAGTCCGAGTCACCATTACCATCGACAGCCTTTGTCTTGAAAATCCCCTTGACCAGGCTGCCCACGGGGTCGACATAATTTACGACGGAATCCATTTTGTCTCCAACAATTTTGTCGTCTATCATATCATGGACTTTTCTCTTCCTAGATACCAACCAGAACAGACGAGCTCCAGCCTTCAGTCGACGCTTACTCAAGAGATCGCAAAGTTTCACCTTCGCCTCGATGAACTTATAATTGTCTCCGGTTACGCTTGCATCGTTCACCATATCAATAATGGGATCGATGAGTATACCGAAATACCAGTCTTTGTACTTATATAGCCAGAGGGATTGAATCTGTTCAATGATATCTACTTCACAGCCGACGAAGTAGGGGACCGGATTCATCTGGAAAGTTTTCAAATTAAGGAAGAGAACTGTCATGACCTCGTCATCTTCCTCCAGTACATTCTTCAAAAGATATTGCAGTAAATCGCGTTTTTCAATAGATGCCAACCTGGTCCTAAGCTTGACGTTCCACTTGTTATTATAGGATTGAAACCTCTCTTTTTCATTGGCATCAGCTTGAGGTGTTAGACCCAGGGCGACTGCAATCAACCGGCAGTACAATTTAGCACGAATCAATACTGATCGTTCGGTATACCCATCATAACTCCAATCCAAAAAATTCCACAGTTTGTCTTTGAAACCACCCACGTCTCCATCGCGCACACAGTTCTTGAGTTCCTTCTCCCGTTCAGGAACGGTTGTCGGAAGTTCCCCTAATTCCTTCAGCTTGGTTTCAAAAGCTTCCAGGTCACGATCGCTCACACACTTCTTGAGTTCCGACACCCGTTCCTTCCACTTTTTGTAACGCACTACCGGACCCAACAATTCTGACAGCTTGTCTTTGGCGAGTTTTAAATCACCATCGCGCACGCACTTCTCAAGTTCCTTCAGCTTTTCACCATCCACTCCCTCGATGTGAGCACAATCCCGTTCCGTCATAATGATATTCGATAGCCAGAGGGAATGAGTTTGTTTAATGATTTTAACCTCATAGTCGACGAAGTATGGGACCGGGAACTTCTTGTGAATTTTCAAATCAAGGAAGAGAATTGTCATGACCTCGTCATCTTCCTCCAGTACATCCTTCAAAAGATACTGCAGTATATCCCGATTACTAAGAGCAGACCAACTTGTTGGAAGCTTGTTTTCATCGGGTTCAATCCTCTCTTTTTCATTGATATCTTGAGGTGTAAGACCCAGGGCGACTGCAATCAACCGACAGTACACTTTGGCACGCTTCAGTACTAACCATTCAGTGTACCCATCATAGCTCAAATCCAACAAATTCCACACCTTGTCTTTGAAAGCACTCACGGCTCCAGCGCTCACATAGTCATGGAGTTCCTTCACCCGTTCATTCTGCCTTCCATCATCCACAGTTGTCGGAACCTCAAATTCCTTCAGCTTGACTTTAAATTCATGCGGGCAGCCCTTAACAACGCATTTTTTGAGTTCCTTCACCCGATTCTTCAACTGTTCATAATCCCGAAGCGGAACCAACAATTTCGACAGCTTGTCTTTGGTGTGATCCAAATTGCCATCGTGCACATACTTCTCGAGTTCCTTCAGCTTTTCATTATCCACTCCCTTGATGCGACTAATATCCAAATCCGCCATTACGATGTTTGATAACTACTGTAATCGATCGCTAGATAATCCAGCCTCACACAGACTGTATATGAACGTTCACGGCCGTAACGTGTCTCCTTCCTCTCAAAGACTCGATCGCAGACAGACTAGAAAGCGCACACAGCCAAAGCCCCTAAACCCTGTCAGAGAATCATTTCAGGCACGAGATAAACTGCAAAAACCTCTCATTTCACTCTTAATGCTTATCCTAGTACAAGTTCGTTCCAAACAGGCTATGCAGTGCCACTATGAGACAGTCACGTCAACCCATGATCCAAGAAGCAGTTGTTCACATGTCATCAGTTGAATTAACACAACACCCACGCAATGATCAACACAGTTTGTAAGTTACGAAATATTCCTAATCTGAACTGACGTCGACTTCTCTATAATATAATATATGTGCAGATCTAGAGTCGAGAAAGACCTAGAAAAGAAAACTGCTTCTGAAACTTCCCAGACCTGTGCGGGTCTTCCCTCTCCGTCCGACTCAAACAAAGCGCGATACCAGATGCACTTGTTTCTCTTCTGCAAAGCAGGTCCCCACCCCTTCTAAAAGCTAGTATCAGTAAACATTCTGCAAGACTTGTAAGACCTCTAGTATGACAATTCTACGACAGCCTCACAAAACAAGTTCTCAGGTGACGACACAGTGGGCAACTTGCGCAAACGGAGTGATCCTTAAATAATAGAGCCCATGCTTTAACAAGGGTAGCTACGGGAAGAAACAAACAATTGAAAAGTCAGAAGTTCGACATCGATTGCCGAAGGAGAGTATAATCGGTAAGAAACAGCGCCTTCCAAACGGCTGCAAATGGGTTGAATCTCCTTAAATTAGTTTTCCACAACCATTTTTTTACTCTAAGGTCTGAGCAGAGACTCAGATGTATGGTCGCCTGAAAGCTGGGAGGACTCGTAGATGATTGGATCTATGTTACTAACTTATTGTGGTAGTATGTCTGTATTCCGCGTAATTGTACCGATTCCATCAAGAGTCAGGATAGTGTCCACAACTATGATACTGTACTGCTGTTTGTAGGTTGCCGGCACTCTAGTGTACTGTTGTAGGCACGGACATGCTTTGCCCTCAAGTGGCTCGTGGTAAGGAATCTCACTGCTACTTGACTCAAACTACCAATTAACAATCACGTCTTCCATTAACTGTTAACGCACCACTTGTTCCTTTTATTCCATGATTCATTCCATTTTATTCTACTGACAGAAGTACCGGTAGACATTGGAATTCTGTTTCGCTGAACCGGACAACAAGGTTTAATTTTAGTGGTTGAAAGGGGCCAAACTCCAGCCTGGGGAGTCGGGACTCTATTATTTTGAGAAGCAAAGAATATCAACATATATTTTGTAATGATACTTCATTTTTTAATTATTTTTTTGACGCAAAGGAATTCCATTGCTAAGGTAGATTACAAATCGCAGGAAGCCCTGGGCAAAGTTACCAGAAAATGAGAGGACGCGCACTAGGCATGGGAATGATACTGCATTTGATGGTTGTTCCGTTACGAATTTAGAGACCTTCCAGGTAAATTGGAATTATATTTTATAATTTGTCCCTTTAAGACCAGATAGCATGAGGAAAGGGTGTGCACCTGCACAGGATACAGTCGTCCTCAGTCATTTTGGTCCCTTTCTTGGGGCCTGTGTTTTCAGGCAAGGTATAATCATAGCAGGTATAGGCGTACGTGATTCGAGGTCAATTGGTGGTGATGGGTAATTTTACCTCACTCACATTCGGACTTCAGCTTCATTGTTGGAAATGGTTATGGGCTATCCCACAGATCATGCAGTGAAAATTGGGTTACTTGGTCATTGCAGAACTTCTCTAATCGTATAAATAATTAATAGGTTATGCACACAAGAAACAGAGAACCATTGAAGTACCTAGTGACATGGTTTCGATCATCATGACCCTGTGTTTTTCTTGGAAGCAATTAGGATCTACCTAAGTTAAGGTCGAGACACCCATAGCCGACCGGGTCCCCAAAACCGATCACTAGACTTCTCCAATTCCGACAAGTTTTCAGATTTAAAATCTTGGGAGATCTAGAAGAAAGTATGAAGCATGATTGGTAGAAAGGGAATCATATGGGAATATTTTGGTGGTAGTAGAGTGATCAAGTTTTGGTGTCATGGTGGTCGGTTTCATGTGAGCCTACTGGTTGGTTTCTAGTTTTTGAACACTTTTTGGTTCAAAAATTCACAGTTATTTGCACACTCGATAAAAAAATTTGAAAAAATTTCCAAACCTCAAGAACCCTATTTCTCTGCGGAGGAAAAATTACTTTGCAACAATCCAGCTCCATATTGCATGCATAATCTCTTAAATGATTGGTTTTAGGTGTCTTGACCATATGCACTACAGCAACAACAGCAACAAGACGAGTTGGGCCAAGACGAGTTGGGCCAAGACGAGTTGGGCTACAGTACACAATTATGGAAACAGTTAAACCCAGTATTTTCCTATATAAGACAGCTATAGGGGCCATTCTCGGCGGATTCGTTAAGATCCCCAATCACAGTGAACACCTAAATTCTCAAAATCGGTACAAACAAGTGGGTAGGAGTCGATTAATAGGGAGCAGAAGGAAACCTAAGTGAAGGCTGCTCAGGCTCAGATTGTATTCTCGTGGATCATCTCAAATTTTTGCAAGACGTCACTGATCTCCTCTCAATTAGACCGCTCGGTGCCATTTGCTGAGGCTGTTCGTTGAAGAGGATCAGGTGTCCTCTCATGGCCTCCCCTGTTGTCTCACCTCAAAAACACACACATTATCAAAGACATCAGACTCGAAGGTTATAGTTACATAAAAACATTAATTTAGAGATGACAAGTGTTCGAAATTTTTCAACATGCATGTAAATAGATGTATTAACCGGAGGCAATTGTGTGTCGGAACATACATGACCTACACACAAATTAGGTTTTGACCACAAATACCATGTTTGAATTGCATGCAATAAAATTAATATTAACATTCGAAAGCATCAAACAGAACACCCCTCTGTACCTCCGAGATTGCCATATTCGAATGCATCATCTCCTCTTGGTTCCACGCGTATGTTGAAACATATTCTTGGCCGCCTGGGGGGACCCTGCAAGAGCAGATGTTTAGTTAAATTGCAAGCATCATGTTCAAGAACTATTGACTCTTTTAAGAAACAAAATACACAGCAGACCATTCTGTACCAACTACGTTATCTAGAAGCAATTCATTTCTATTCTCAAAGACCTGAAACAACTAGAAAGAAACAGTTGACATTTTGAGTTACAAGATTCTATGTGGCAGTGATATACTGGGGACTATCTTACATAGTGCTTCAATTGCCTAGGTGACTAGTTAAGTCATAGACATACCCCTAGAGTGATATAAAACTTTGTCATAAAGATGGCTTTATGACAAAGTCGGATGTGGTATATATGTCATGAAGAGACTTGAACATCATTATAAGATCTCCAAAATGCTTCACTGAAGATATTCTGTGATTGCATCAGAAATATCGCAAGTTATCAACACCAGTCTTCAAGCACTCAGAATGGACTCTAACACCGTCGGTTCGATGATTGAGATTAACTGTGCATAGGAATGACGATGCCAAGTGCCAACCCCTAACTGACTAACACAACTAGAAATCCCGCAGGTGAATCAACTGTTGTGGAAGAGAATTCTGTTGATCAAATTAGTTGATTCCTCTTGAATCGGACGAGTTGATTCACACGTCAGGAAGAGAGCTGTCTTGATTTGTTGTGTCTCGAGAGCACGATGGCAGGTCAGAATTCCAGCGTGTACCACCCGGTGACTGGGTGGCCACATCGATACCCGGAATACTACGTCGCTACCCGGGACGCTATTGAGTCTGCGTTCACTGTACAGTCTGCGGTTGTATTAACTGTGAGAATCTGCCTTGAATGGTCAACGGATTCTTCGATAATTAATGACACGGTAAAGTCACAATTATTGGGATATAACCGCTGAGTGCCATGGGTTTGGCAGGTGGCACCCTCTCTGGCCACCGGGAGTTTTCACATCGACGGTGAAGGAACTAACGCGTGAACAATTGTGGAGCGTTGGAAGTGCGGAGGCAGTTGACAGCTGCCGGTAGATCTGAAGAAATTGACGTTCTCAGATGGTAACACGTGTCCAGTTATTGACTGATCCAGTTTTAGGGTTTCTACTACGCATTGTGCACTGTATAGAGATACGTATGAACGTATGTGTACGGCATGATAGACTATACGCATTGTAATTCGGAATTTTCAGAATACTGGAAAACAGGGATTGGCCGCAATAAACGAAGAACACAATGTCGGAGTGAGAATATGGGTGGACGATGTTGAAATGGGAAATACATTACCGGAATCTTTATTTCATGTGAGAAAAGGGGAACAGTATGACCAATACGTAGTCAACAAAAATGCGTACACCTGGACTGAGTAAAAACAGAGGGGCGTGAGAGATTCCCAGACCAGCAATTCGCAATTCGACATTGGATGCGTGGCATGGGGACGAATATCAGGTTCATGGCGTGATTAAATAACACTACTGCAGTCAAGTGCACGGTGGACTTTGATATACACGGTTTAGTGTACTAGAAAGGAATTTGCGGTCGAGCAATCGACCTCAAACATGGAAATACAGACTCCGAAGATCAACTGAAATACTGCGTGGGAATGTGCCGATGCAGTGGTAACGAGGGCAGGGCATGAAGGCGATTTGTCTTGACCACAAAGGCGGATTGATGTCATGAAGCTGCTCCCCAAATCGCCAGCAGATTCATGTGTCCTATACAAGCAAAAACATGGAGTGTTTGGGAAGTGAAAAAAATAAGGTTTAGTACGAAGTGGAGGACAAATGGTGCATGAAAAGACGCGTGAGCCAATTCGACTCCTCAAATAGAAGGACAGGCGGAAAAGTACTCCTAATAAGCAAATGAAAATTCAGTAAATAAGTCACCTGGCGGTTGCCTCTAGGCCGGCAGAGCAGAGCACTCACAATAGCCAATTGCCTACTGTTCAAGACACCGTGGAATTTCACTGGGTGATAAATTAGACATGTAGAATACAGTAGAGTTCATGCACATGTATAACTGTGAGAGAGAACCATTAATACACAATTTTTGTATGTGTTGAGGTTCATACCTCAGAAATCTCGAACCTTCTTCTTGATTGCCCGACCACTTCTTCTATTCTGCGGAATTGTCTTAGTCGACTCTGGATTTGCATCGTTGGGAGCGTCCTGTACCAGTGGCGTCTGATGACAAAATGTAGGCTAACGGATCAGAGAATAAAGCGAACGTGACAAAGTCAGAATTGTGATTACGGACTCATTGATGCAATGCATTTACACAGATATCTATGCATTCCTTGGGTGTACTCTACACGTATGACATATTGTATATAATTGGAATCATGAGCTCCTGATGATATATTGAGAACTGTCAATGCATATAGATACTCAAGCTATAACATTGAGATATGGAGGATAATTACATGGCAGGTGCAGTCAAATCTCGTGGAGAAATGAAATTAGCATGTGCATTGGACATACCTCCTCCCTAGCAGCTTCCATCGATGGAGTTGATATGGAATTGGACTGAGGACATTGGAAATTAACTGCTTCCGGCGCCACAGGGGCAATTTGTTCACTTACGGATGCACTCGAACGATCTCTCATGGCGTTCAGCTGGTTGTGTAGAGTAGTGATCAACGACAGTCCATCCGAAGTCTGCTCCATGCCGCACTCGAGAAGCTCTTCAATTTGACGCTCTAAGATGAGACTCAGTGGATTCCGGGGCACCTTGGACGTGACACGAGCAGGAGAAAGCATCTCATATGTAGATTGGAGAGTACAGGGATCCGGTGCACTGGACAGATGGGGAAGGTCCGCACCAGCAAGGTCATCTTCGTCGTTTCCGTCAGAGCAATCCATGGTTCCAGTAGAAGGATCTTGGGGCACTCCGCTCAAACTCTGACCATCCTCGTCGGTAATGGATTTGGAAGAATTGGATTTGGAATTCCTACGCCTACGCCCACCGTATCCCTTGTCTCGGCTCATTTCTGCAAATATCTCATCTGAAGTAGGGGACCGCTGCAGCTGCAATCGAAGGCGCTCAGTGATGCCGGAGGCTCCAAGAGGCCCGGTTCGCCCCTTGGTGCGTCGGCAAGTGTTTGCATACTTCATCTGCTCGCTTTTCGCCTTGAACTTCTCTGAGTTAGCAAGTCTCGTAAGCTTCTCCCAAACTTCATCAGAGACCCACGGTGGACGGTCTTGCTCCGCTTGGATCATCCTAATGATCTCGTGGCGGTAAGACGAAAGCGCATTCCCGATACGGGTGCGGAGGTAAGAGGGATTGAGAGGTTCGGAATAATCGAAATCGTCATCTAATCTCTTCATTAGAATTTCAATGTTATGAAATGGCTGCTGCCTGATGTCTGTGTAACTGGGGTCCAGCCCACGGACCATCTTTGCGAGAGCATCATTCCACACCTGAACACCCAGCCCATATGGTTTCCCTTCAGAGTTGACGTTCACGTGGTGAGGTTTCTTTCCAGTGCGTAAGCGGTTTTCAGCGCTATCCTCCTTGTGAGATTCGCGATCCCTCCTCTTTCGGCGCTGTTCGCTCTCAAAATTGAGAGGCAGACCAGTTAAGAGCCGAGCTGTCCTTCTCCCGGTGGACACAGAATCCGAGTGACTCAGGCTGCCATGAACTGAAATGCGACGTCCTTCATCATGCCTATCCTCATACCTCTGTCGGGGATGTACAGGGGAGGCCCACGAAGGATGTCCCGACCTCGTATGAGGGCTGGGAGATCTCTCATGGTCTCTGTCTCCAAAACGCGTGTCCCCTGACTCTTCGACAAAGCGGATGTGTCTACCATGATCCTCAGAAATGGATCGACGTTGAGTGGAAGCCAGATGACGACGCCCATGATCGCCTCCTCTCCTAGGTGAAAAATCATGTAGACGTGCACCTTGGCGACTGGATCGTCGACTGTCTTCAGGAGGGGAAGGTGTTCGGGAACAACTCCTGTCACCGGGTGTGTAGCGACGATGCCTCTGCGGAGAAATTGACGATCCCAGAGTTAGTAGACAATTACTACTTTCTGTACTGCAAATACAAGAAGAATAACACTTAAAAGCTACAGACCTCGTAAATTGCGTCCGGGGAGTAAGGAGACTTAGAACGAGAGCGATGCCAAGACGTCCTGCCCAGAGAACTCCGCCTGCGATGTACTCTGTGCTCTTCGGAGTCATCAAAAATTATGTCTTGATCCGTGGTGCTTCGTCTGTGATCACGCCCTTCGTAGTCACGTGTCCGCTTAGTAGGGGAGACGTAGCGATCAGACTTCCTCGTCGATGCACCTTCCACAGCATGGTCGACCGTCCTGCGAATACATGTGACGGGACTCCCGGGAGAGTCTGGGCGGACTACAGTGTCCTTGCGGAGACCTGCACATATAATTGCATGGGTGATTTTCGGTCTCCAGCAAATGTTAATACAGCCAACGGAACATAAAATAAACATGGAAAGTAGGCTAATTATGGTTCTGGAACACTGTATGGAGAAATCATGGTCATGCAAGCAATTGATGGTGCCGTAATGCTTTAAGAGAATCATTCGGGCCTGATACACTAAAGACACAATATATTCTTGAACATCGTATCAATGTGGGACGCGGCATGTAGAAAGCAGATAATACGGTAACATACCTGGGGACTCGACTGTACCTATGAAATCGGGAGAGGTGCAACCAGCAGGTACGTCCTCGACAACAGCAGGGGCAGAATTCTTCTTAGTTCTGAGCGCGTACTCTTCAAGAATCTCTTCGCACGCGTCGGGGGGAGGGGGGAGTTTTTTCGCACTCAGTGCAATTGTCTTGCGAACCTCCTTGAGCGCTCCCGAACTCTCTGGCCGACCAGTATCCAGAGGATCTGCGCGATTTACAGGACGCACCGGCTGCACGGAGATAGGCAAAGGCACCTTGGGGGTGGTCTTTCTCTGCGTCGACGCCCAACTTTCGCAATTACGCCGAGGTTTCGTAGCCGGCGCCATGAAATAGGAAAACGATCTGAACACGAGAAGAGGAACGACTGTGCTGTAAGTGAGTTGACACCGCATCCAGATATCGGAGGAGGATCACATTGCACCAATCAAGCTCCAGCGTCATAGATTTAGGGAATACTAACATCTGTAATGCTTTCCCGATAGTGCAAGACTATAAATCTAAATACATGGATAACTCCCAACGATAAACAACAGCGTCATGCCGTTGGCGTGTTCATACAAGAGCGCATAGGGGCGCCAGAAGCGTAACGAACTTACTTGAAGACGCGGGGTGGTGGCGGCGGAGGCGCCCGATAGCGTCCCGACTCCCCAAAACTGCGCCGCGATCACCACAAACACAGCTGCAAAGAAGGAAACTAATCACATGATTGGGACCATGCGAACGGTGACGAAGCGCATGCAAGAATGAACTTGTCGCTGGAATTAGGGAAATTGTGTGTAAACGACAAATAGCAGTTCTAACCTTCCAGCCACCGGGTTGCTAAGTCCAGGTCTTGCAATGTCACGCACGCACTCACAACGCAGTAGAAAACAGTGCAAGGAGGAGCGCCTGTGAGGTGTCTCAGGAGGCTGATCTTCCTCCATAAAAACCTGGAAGAAACCGGAGGCTATTGTCATTACAGCCACTACTTGAAGCATTCACTAAGAACCTACGACAGGAGCTGAATTGTAGCGTAAAAGTAGGTAATTCTCGGTAGGGAGGCCTAGCCATCATAGACTAATCGTGAGACGCATTCATTTGATACCGTAACTTTCAACTCTCAATCTTAGTTCAAAAATAGAGACATTGATTATGATTTTCCATGATAAGTAGAATCAAATAATGAAGACCATACCATCTCATATTGCGTAATATTCCAATTGAATTACAATAATTTTAATTTTGTTTTATTAATTTTGGATTTGTAATTGAGTTTTAATGATTAATGACATTATTTACTTTGTTTATTTCTTTATAATTTTGGATTGCTTTTTTGTAAATGTAGCTAAGGAATCTTAAGGATTAGGAAAAATACATTACCAACCAATCAAAGCATGAGAGCATAATTAAAATGAAAATTAGGTAGAAAAAGTACCATAACTTCCTAGAAATTTGGACAAAATCAAACAATGCCTAATATTTTTGGAATTCTTTGGCTTTATTGCAGTATAAAAGTAAAAAGTAAATCAAAATGATGCCTAAAATTGTATACGTGTGACAAAATAATTCAAATACATGTTAGAGTCATTCAACTTGCCATTTCTTTTATCTTGCAAGAACATCTTACAACAACAATAAAGTATTAATACAAAATATAGATAAATGTTTGGAGCAAGGTCAAATTCACATGCCGTCTAGGGCTGGACGGAAGGTGGGTTGGATTGCTCATTGATTCAATCTTTAATTGGGGCTTCAATTCCGACCAAAGTTGGGACTTTGGGCCAAAAAAAACCTTGACTCAATTGCATCTATAAGGCACAAACATTTGGTCCCAAAATAGTGCCACATAGGATGCCACATAGTATAAATTGAAGTTTTGATCAGGCCCTAGTATAAAATCCTTGAGTCCAATTTGAAAAAATTGAGTGATCCTATTGGTTGAAATTTGAAGAGTTTGGACTAGCCTTCAATCCAGCCTCAAGTGTAAATTGGCCCTAAGTATTGAAAGCCTAAGGAAATAGTACAAAACTTGGGGAAAATTAAATAAACAAAAATAAAACTTTAATAGTTATTTCAATGGATATTTCATTTGTTTTCATCAAATTCTTCCAAAATCCCAATTATAATATGTTGTCTCCCAAGCTGCTTAATCATATAGTGTCCAGGTAACCACTAAGTGGTCACTAGATAACTAAAAAATAAAATGCTAAAAAATCTGTGAACCATCTCACTTCAACTTTTGAAGTTGTCAACCATCTCAATTCAACTTAGCAAATACTCACAAATACGACACATGTACTATGTGGTATTTCTTCTGTTTGCAAGTTTGTTATCTGATTCTTTTTTTGGGAATTGTGTTCTCTTGTTCGTGTTCTAGTATTGTATATATTTTAATGTTGATCGATGTACAATCTCTTTTCTTATTTTAACGTATAATATTGTCTTAAAATGTACATGGATAAGTCACTTTCACTTGTAAAATCTACAGTAATTATGTATAAGTATGTTCTTGACATGAAAATTGCAATGAAGAGGTGTTGATATAAACCATTGCTGAACATCTTCACTTTTAATTTTGAAAATTTAACCCAAATTCTATTTAACCTTGAAGTCAGACACCTCCAAAATCTCATTTTTGAATGTACATTGTACAGATCAAAGACATATTGTAATTTTCCAATCCAACGATCTGATCTTACAGATATTTAATTGACACTTGTTTCATTAAGCAATATTTACATTCATACGATTGGATATTATTAATAATATCACTTATTTCAACAAAGAGAGTTTTAAAAATACATCAACCAAAAAACAATGGTTTCTCCAAAACCACCCTGGCACTAAAGGGTTAAGCATTGTGCTCAAGAATATCAATAATTAAAAAACTATGGTAGCAACAAAGGAACCAATAAATTGAAAATGAGCACACATCAACTGATGTGAACAACCAAAGATGTCCATATGTCGACCCACAGATGATATGTCCATAAGTTTGCACATAAGGTATCATCTGACCCATCCCACAGTGAAATATTCAAGGTGGAGGAGGGGAATTTGGGGCTATCCCAAGACAAAGCTCCATTTGAAGAGTGTGATCTACATTGGAATATTATTTGAGCTCTGTGCTCTCACCTCAACCTAATATGTTTCATTATTTAAATTCTTGTCAACGAGGGGGTTTTGGGTCCTACATGGAACAATCTTGCGAATGTGTTCTCCCTCTCCGTCTGTCTTTCATAAGTGATGTCTTGCCACAAATATGGCTGGAGGTTCATACTGTTCCCTTGAAATTTGTGCCACCTTATTCTCACATCACAAAGTCACAAACAGCCACACAGGCCAGCTAGGATTAACAGCCGGGCTGAACCACCTTCATAATTGAACCTGGTTGTCTAACTTGGCCCAATCTAAGACTATGTGTTTTATTCAGAATACCTTTGCACATAGGCCTAAGCTGTATGCAAAGCTGAATTTCAGTCGGAAGTTTGGCCCCTTTCCTTGGTGGATTGCCGTTGTGCTGCAGTACGTCCATGATCAATGTAGACAATCTGCTCATTTGACGGTTGCAGCCAAGTCATAATAGTATACACTAAGCTGCAATTTGTCTCCAGAGAACTCCCACCATTTATGACAATGTGCTCCTTGTGCGAGATATGACAGATAGCCTAAAGTTCGTACCCTAGAATGTTAAATAACAACAGGTTCCATTTGTTGGTAACTAGTTTGTTTTCTTTGGGAATTTTGGAGGCATGTGAGTTTGGGGATTGCATATTGTAGCCGTTGTCCAGCTAGGTGAGCTATGTGATCGTGGTGTCTTTGATCATTTCTCGACATTTTTCTTAACATTCTTATTCATTGAAGCAATATACTAAGATTGGTTGATGTGCAAAGTGATTACATCTCCTCATCTTATAGGCACCTTACCACCATCATTTGGAAATTTGACTAATTTAGCATCATTGTAAGTAAATTTCTTTTAAATATTCTCCTTCACAATGCCATTGATTATTTGTTGAATTTATCATCATCAATCAATTTCTTAGTGACTTAATCATTGAATGATCATCAATTTTATACTAACATCAAGTTGCCATTGATTTCTTACAAAGCAAAAATAATTCTTTGTTCTTTTGTAGAACCATAGGAGGGGCTCAAAATTTAACTGGTCTACTTCCTAACTTCACCAAATTAAGAAGCTTAAATTCAATGTAAGCTTAATTTTCTCTTCATATACACTTTTTTGGGGTTCTTTTTAAAAATTGATTTAAACCATGTCTTTATTTTAAATAACTAAATTTATTTTAATAAAATTTAATAAAAATCAAACTATATAGTTTTTACCTACTTGTTTTATTAGAAGCTGATAACTTTTTTGGCTATTTCCCAAAATGCTCATGGTATTTGAATTGTGTTTCAGGTTTTATGGAATATATTATCGTTCTCCTAATATTTAGAATCTAGAAAATTTCATATTCTAATGTGACTTAATATCTTTTATTCCAGAAAATTTGGAGGCAATAGTTTGAATGGATCAATACCTGTATCAATCACATCATCAGAAGCTCTTCATTATCTGTAAATTCTTACACCATCTCAATTGATAGTTGTATTTACATAATTACTTCACCAACAGATTTGTAATTCTTTCATTACGTGGCAAAGACTAACTTTACTGTTTTAAATTATTCAAAGTACCTTCTTTGTCAATATCATTAACATCTTACTTATAAATATTTGTTGCATATTTGCAGAGACTTGAGTAGAAACAAATTTACTGGAGAAATTCCTGGAGATTTTTTGTCCAAGACCATGGGTTTGCAAACATTAAATGCATCTCAAAACTTACTGTTTGGTGTTTTGAACCAAACAATGTTTCAGTTCCAATCCTCTTTAATTGAACTGTAAGTGTAACATTTGCCCAAGTTCTCAATTTCAGTCTTTCGTCTTTGGAGAACACACTTATAAATGTATCTTGTAATTACTAGCCACAAATAATTTGTTAATAATTGTCAATGTATTCTTTTATTTCCTGTAAATATTGTGAGCTTAGGTGACTCGTTGAATTATTATGCTGTAATTCAATAAGTTAGTAATTAATTTGTTATGTTGCATGATTTGATAGAGTTTAAAAAAAACAAATGTTTGTCCAAAAATCAATTCAGTGGAACTCTTCCGAATCTAACTCCTCCTTCCTTATATTACTTGTAGGCCACTTTTCACCAATTTAATCTTCTTTTTTTAATTTTTAAAATATTTTTAATTTGTACTGCTTATTTATTCCTAACATTATTTTAGAAATTGTTTCAAATTTTTTTATGTCTTTGATATGTTTTGGAGCTTGATGCAGAGATGTTTCTAACAATAATTTCAAAGGATATTTTCCCAATATGAGTTTGTTACAAAACATTCAATACTTGTAAGTATTCTTGATAATAACATCAATTTTTCAAATGAAAAATTCAAATTAACCTCCAATGTAAATGCCATGATATTAATCTTTTTCAAAGGTGTGATTCTAGAAATTTGAGACATAATCAATTCGTTTTGGGGACACATACCAAATTTGAGTTCTTTAACAAATTTCAAGACATTGTAAGTTCATTCCAACTTGTCCAGATTCAAATAATTATCATTTTATTATAAAAATGCGAATTTAAATTATGCTCAGATTATTTGATTATCTTATCTTAGTCCATGTATTTTTTGAAGAATTCCAAACTGTGATTTTATAAACACCACCAAAAATAAATTCATTGGGATTTAATTTAGTTTTTTAGTTCAATTTACACATGGAATTAGTAGTCATTAATCTATCTAAGTTTTGAAATGTATGCACCAATGGGTTCTCCATATCCATTAAAAATTTGAGGTACAACAATTTCCAAGGAGAAAATTTTCCAAACTGGATCGCGGAACTCACTCATCTAGAAACGCTGTAAGTATCTCTATATATTTTAACATTATATTCCAATGTCTTTGAGCTATTTAAATGTTGGATCATATATTATTGAAATCTATTCTACACACATTCATATAATTTGGTGCTAATTTCTTTTCCATCTTGAATTACTTTTGTTTTCCAGATCATGGATAATACAAGCATTTATGGATCTCTAGATATTTCAAGATTGTTTTCAAATGCAAGTGCACTGAAATATTTTGGCTCTCAGCTTGTGGGAGCAGCTGCAGACGAGGCAGAACCTGGATCCTTCCCTTCCCGGATTACTCACCGGAGCCCTTCGGAACCTACAGTTCCTCTCAAATGTCCCATATCAAATGGGACTTTTGTGAGAGGCTTGGATATAACTGACCACTGTAACATGTTGTAATGTAAATGGGGTACCAAGTATGATGAGATTGAGGTGGGCAACCAATGTGGTGCTTGTTGCCGGATTTCATCCACCCTTGGACCCCCCCCCCCTTCGTCCCTCCCCACTCTACCCTCTCTGCAGTCCCACCTACCGGCCCTTAGTCTCCTTTATAGACTTTGACACAACTTTTTAATTTAATTTTTGCTTTTATTTAAAAATTCTTGAATATGCGCAAATAAATTAAATATGAATAAACTAACATACAAGATTTTATTTTATTTTCAAAGGTGTACTTTTAGAATGTCAAGATTGTCATTCTCTACATTTTATTTCAGTAAAATGAAGAAAATGACATTTTAAATACATTCCAAAACTATATATATATATATATATATATATATATATACACATATTGAATTAAAAAAGTTGATGATTTGCTGATTGTAGAGTTTTCCAAAGTATGCAAAATGCTTTTGTATCAAAAAGCCTTTCTTTTCAAATTAATCTTCTTTGTTTTATCTAAATTCTCGAAAGTGGATTCTCAATTGAACTTTGTTCATAGGAATAGCAATTTATATGTCCTTAAAGATATGTAAAGCAGGTTTAGTAAAATTCAATATAAATCCTATCTGTAGAAACTCAAAATTATTTAATATTGCAACTAATCTTTAGAATATTGTATCTTTGTGGATGGAATATATATATATATATATTTTATTTGAAACTTACAATTCTTAGTAGTCTTTAAGAAACAAATCTTTTGGATATTTCCTTTACTTACTTTACGTGTTTTCTTTCACCCTTTCTGATTTTTTTGGTTTTTCTTGAATCTACGATTTTAAATTACTCTGGAAATGTTGGAAATAGAATGCCATAGGTATTACATGTTATTTCTTTGTGTACTTTGTTCCCATTGCGAGCATATACTCATCATCGTGCTCAAGGTTGCCATGGCCGTTGTTGTACCGCCTCGGCGAACCCTAGAGCCTAAACACGGCGAGTGCTTCCATATTTCTTTCGATCATAGAAGCAATCTAAATATTTTATGTTCATGTTTTAAAATTTATGTATAAAGGGAGGGGCCATGCCATGAAACAAAATTGGCATGTTTTCTCAAGGGCTACACCTTTTCTCAAGCAGTGCACCTTTAAGTTGGCACTTCTTCTTAAGGTTGAGACTCCTTATAAATTCGTACCCTTTAACAAGGAATACATCTCTTAATAAGGGATGCACCTCTTGATATGTTCACACCTAACATGTATTCTTATGTTTTATTCTTAAGCTATTCACTATTCATAATGTGTACTAAGTTTCTTTAAGTCCTTTTCACATTCTAAGAATATCATTCTACTTTAAGCACTTGGTTTCTAATTTTTAAGGTTTTGAATGCTATATTTTCTTATTCTTTAAGAAATAAGGCTTAAAACTAAAAAGTAGCTCTACATAGCCCCCTTATTTATCATGAAGATGCCCTTGTCGAATAATATATTTCTTCAATGTTAATTGTATTTCTTATCCCTCTATGGAAGTAATTTGAGGAAGGATCTTTAAAGCTTTAATTGTCACTTCCATTCTTTGAAGAAGATTTTATCATTAGTCTTACAATAACAATTTTACTTTGATCTTGTTATTGTATAAGTGTTTTTCCTTTAAGGATTATTCTTGAATTAGGCCTTAAGTACTCCATAATTCTTTTATAGAGTTGTATTACAAATCCTTCAACTTTGGTTTTACATTTATGTACACTTTTCTTTTGGTTTCTTGTTTCTTGATTATAATCTTTTAGTTGTCTTCATTGTCTAGCACATTGAAATCTATGTATGACTTCTTGGTGATATTCTTAGTAAGTCTTGGATCATTTTAAAATATGATTTTATCAACTATACAATTTAAGAGACTCAATTTCTATTAACAACCTCTCATCATTGGCAATATGACCTGAATTTCCTTACTCGTTCAACTTTCTCTCAATGATGTTCTTTCAACAATCATTTCTTAAGATTTTATTGTGATGGATTTCCAAAATTGTGAACGGAAAATCATACTCCAAAGAACTTCAGTCCTTCATAGTTTTCCTGGTTCA
>MU104918.1:0-41669 GCA_014871385.1 Ceratodon purpureus | reverse complement strand
GGCAGTTCTTGGGATGCCTCTGTTCCATAATTTAATTTGATAGTGTTAAATTTCACCTCGACAACATTCCCGTGTCGCTGAAAACTGCTGTGATCGTCTTTGTGCATGCAGTGGAATGCCCAGGATAGATTAGGGAATGGATTTGATTGTAGGCCCATGCGAAACAATGAACATTTTGCTGTAATGGTTTTTTTATTGAACGCTTATAACCAGGTTCGCTAATGCCGTTTTTTCCCTGAAGTCTAAGAACTTTAGTAGCTACAACTCTGGACGGAACACATGAAATTTATCACTGGCAGAGTGCTACCCAGTTACGCGCATTAAAATGCTAACTTAACGGGAGTGAGAGTTATACAATCTTTCTTAACAATTCTCTAGGGCTTAACTTATAAAAATAGTTGAACAATTAGATGTGAATCAGTGTCATTTCGATGACTCGTTTCTCGTTATGCCCAAGTTATCTAGTATGCAGCCCGTGTGAAGATCCACAACATGTCGGCTATTGCTAGAAATGTTTGTTGACGCCTTGCTCAAGTCACATTTACTTTGATCAAGATTTCTAGTCAGACTTGTCCGAGGCACTAGTGCTGCTGGCGGCGGCGTTGCTTCAACTTGGCCATGGTATAGAAGAGGCTGCCATCGTACTGCCCCGGATGTGTTCCTTGGACGCATAGCCTTCGTCATCCTTGATGAGCAGATAGGTAATGAGCCACTCAAACTTCTCCGCCGCCACCCAAAAAGATCATAAGCATTCATCTGGGAATTGGTCATCTCCAGCAATTCCCAGAACGTCAGCCGCGTCTTCTCCTCCTTGGCAAATTTGCTAAACAGCTCCTCAAACTTTTGGCACAAAACCTGCCAATTGACAATTGATCCAAACAACAAAATTAGAGTCTGTTGGGTTGCAGTCCTTCCTGTTCTAGACAGCTGCAGTAACAGTTAATTTACTTAGTTGTGAGTTATTTTCAATCGACTACATACCGGCCCTCGGTGTCGTACGATTCGGTGTCACTCCGCTTGTCCTTGTGGATGTTCTTGATATAAATTGGAAACAAGAGTGATGGAATCCAGGACTGCACAGACAGCGTGAAATCAATATTCACAAACATGTTCCCTGAGCCGACTCCGTGCATACTGATGCAATGGTAGGTTTGTACTCATGTACTGAAATGTGCACACCTGGCACTCAAACTATGCTGGAAGGTCTGGGTTCGGGAGGCAGAGTCAGAAGCTTGAACTTACATCCAAGGTATATAACTGAAAGTTCCGTTGATAATCACCATGGAAAGAAAACTGATGAGAATGTTAAATCCGATGGCCCTGAATCCTGTAATAAGACATCATATATACGTACACTGGTTACAATATACCGTTGCGGCATGGGCTATACAAGAATAAATGCTATTGTAGCAGATATCGGTAGCTGAAAGGTAGATAATATGAATCAATATGGATCTGGTGTGAAGTTTTAAGTTTCGTATCCTACCGATGTAGGTCTCCCACGGATAAATAATGCCGTCATTGTTGAGGTCGAAGAACTGGCAATGCTGCTGCAGAACGGAATAGCCTGGGTCTGGTAGCCGGGAGTGCCATGCGGGTGCTCGGCGTCCACGGCCTCCAATGCTCTGGGGCACATCTGCAGGACCAACCTCACACATCTCGTCACACATATTAAACCATCAATAAATTCCTAACTTGCTCTCATCACACCTATACTACAATAACCGCACTTCCAACAATATACTACAATGAATCTGAATGAACATTGCATGGAAGTTGAATAACTGAATCTTAAACGATACTAGATCATCAATTTGGGTACTCACTTGGGCTAGGGATGGACTCGAGGAGGTGGGGAGAGACGAAGCGTTCGGAGGTTACGGGGGCTCTGGGCGCCACCGTCTCCACTGTATCCTCATGCCTCCCCACATGATCACTATTGGAGAGCTCAGCCATAGATGTGTTGTGGGTGATACTACTCCTCTGCAGGTGGATGGGTTGAAATAATTGACTCTAGCTAGCAGAGCTGAATATTAAGCTTGTTTTGAGATGAATAACGAGCCTGAAAGTAAGACTAGTTGATCTTTTAGGCAGATTGACAACATGGATGCGTTATATAAATCCCAAGAACCTGTGCACAATTCCACTGTAGCATGTGAGCAGGACGAAGTGCCAACGCTTGGTTTTGACACGTTCAGACTTTTGCAGGATTTGAAGTAAACGACACGTTCGATGGAGACGTTGGGGGCGGGTAGCGTAATGAAGCTAAAGCAGATGATCACATCGGTGAAGTAGTTTGGAGCGGCATTAATGACAAAGGAGGAGGGAATGAAATCAAAGGAACAAAGAATGACTTGATGGTACCACCACTCTTAAATGGGTGGTCCCAGACTTTGCAATAAGAAAACCGACCCACCGTTTCAGGAACTTAGCAGTCGTTGTTCAGGTACACTATTTGGCAATTGCAGCAATTCTACACACGCAATTGCCTTGCCTCAACAACCCCTGAATGTTGTAACAACAGTATTCTCTTCCACAATGACAAATCAACCCACTGTGGAGTTGCCAGTCGAAGTAATCATTTTCACTGCATTTACACCCTACCATCACTTCTGTGTTGAATTTTCAGCAATCACCAGAAATTTAATATATCTATCACGCCTCGGGCTCTGGAATCGTACTCGGACTTCTCTTGAAGCAACTTCCGTTTTACTCCATATTGTACACCCATGCTATGGCTCAAATTCTGGCAAAATCCCTCATCTCCGCTTATCTTATCATATCTGCTCTGATCATCATCTAAGGAATTTTCCACTAATTTTGTTCGACAACCGGTAGTCATGTACTTCCCATTGATGTGTCCTCTTGCTTCCTCTTGCTACCATCACACTACTTCGATTGATTGACTCTGGGGCCCATTTTCAAGACCACATGACGTAAGTTTCTTCTCACTGCACTGAGGAAACGTGACTTGCTTGCGTTTGTTTGGAGCGAGATCTAGATTTCGAGGATGAACAACACCGATATCTCGTGACTTCGTTAGTAGCCATTTCCTGAAACCCATGCATGTGATGCAACAACTTATTGAAGAACGCCCACTCCACGAAGTTGGTGCCACGTCATTTGTTCGAAAACTCTATTCTTTTTTCCCAATTCTTTCTTGGTTTGTTTCCCTTCCAGGACACGAAACGCGTTTCAGCATGTTTGTTGTGGAAGTGTCGTTTTATGGCAGTCATGTAGTGTCATGAAGGTTAGTGAGGTACAAGAAGAGCCCAACGTCGTCAACAGGTTACATCATGAACAATGGCGTCTAGACGAAGATGTGACCAGCTCTGTTCCTAAGTCACAGAGTACCATCTCATCAAGAATTAGACCATTGACGCTCTACTTGGCTGCCTCCCAGGCAGCCCCACGGCACTTCAAAGTACACAAGCATCCCTGCAGCACGTTGCTTGAGCAGTGACAGGGTCTATGCATCCGTTGCGTACCTGGTGTGCTTCAATTGGCATTAAATGGTATGAATATTTTTGCTAGTCATTCATGATTCGTGAACTGCTGTAATAGGTTTCTTTCTGTTCAGTTCAGAGGGGTAACATTGCATGACATAAGTTTCTAGTTTGGGCATCCTACAGGAATATGGAATTCCCTGTAAGGAAGGATCCTCTTACAACCTGCACCTATCTTGCAGTCTATATCCGTGGAATTCGTTTCCGTTTTCAACCACTACGGTGCTTTACTTTGGGCAACTCCTTCCTCTGAGGGAATTGTGAGACAAAGACCAGTGTTTAGTCTGTTTTTCTCAAAAATATGTCTGTTAGGGAAGGAGTTGCCCGAACGATGATGCCTACATGTAGTGGCATCTTGATCTAGACAGAAGGTCGCCACATTGATTACATGTATTCACAATGGAAGGAGACTTGAAGAGGTTTGGAACTCTTGTTTGACATGTTTTCATGAACTACTCTAAGTAAGCTTCAATGATCAGCCTGTAGAGTTTTTAAAGATTATTTGAACATGAAAAGATTGTTTGAATACGAAAAGTTGAAACTGTACAGGTACTACGGTATTCCGCATTCATGGTAAGGTATCAAAAATCATATGTGGAATGGTCCCCGAACTTCAAAGTGGAATCACAATTTGCCGAAGGGATTTTCAAGTGGTACGTAATTCATAATCAGCAACCACAAGGTGGTGTTCCGTACTCTGTAAGTGACGGGCCACCTACTAGGAATAAACAACTTGATCTTAGAATATGTCCTTTCAAGCTTGGAAAACACTCAGGCATCACGTGCAAGAGGACTAATCATCATTTTTAAAGCTAGTGAGGTTCCAGAGATTAAGACACCGCACACGGTTGCATACGAAACCCCCAGGGGTAGGCATTGGGCAAGTATAATGTCTTTGCTTAAAAGTTAACCCTTGAGCGCCCCAGCGGACATAAAGTGACCGCCCAGAATTGTTTGAGTAATAAAAAGTTGTTCAGATCTTCTCAAAATGGCTGATATACGGGGTACGTGTGTAGTACTAGAGGAAATGAGTATGTGGAGTCAATCGAACCCACGTCCACGCGCATCGTACTGTCCAATTTCCCACCAGCGTGGTGAATTTCCCTCAACTGTAGTCTTTTTGGCCTGGAGACGACCGGCTATATCCAGTCGTAGACCGTTGGGAATTTGGCGCGCTATTGAGGGCGACCATCACCTGGGATGGCGTGCCTCAAAGACGAGTTTTCCATTTGCATGCAGCGTGCGAGGGTGAAATCAGGGTTAGGGTGCGAGGGTGAAATCAGGTATCATTGTGGAGACATCTTTGTGTCGTGCTGAATGGCTGCGTGGGGTGTACAGACGGATTGTCCGTGATGCGCTCTCAATTTGTGGAGTGGGGAGGGGTTTAGGGCCATGGATTTTTGCTCTCACGCAGCGCCGTCTTTGAGGACGACGATGGCTTGCCCAATTGCGCGATCGGCTGTACACGCTTACCCTCTTGGATTCCGGTTGGGCGGTCGCGGAGTGGAGTTGCGTAAGCGCTCAGAGGTACAACATAGGCGGCGGTTTGGGGGAAGGAGATCGCCACAACAGACCATGATGGCGGGGGAACCAGTAGAGAGTCGAGGGCCGAGCACAATGGGTTTGCCGGTGCTGGAATGGCGTGCGTTGCGTGACGAGATCTCTGCTGTAGAAACCCTCCTGGAGGGTTGGTGTGTGGAGCGTCACAGGGCGACAGCGGAGCAGGTTGCGAAGGTGAAATCGTGTTTGGGCGAAGAATTCCTGCTGGGCCTCACGGAACCCCAGTTCAGGCATTACTTCCCGGACAATCCAGACGGGAGGTCATGGAGGTATCTGTTTCGAAGGCAAGTGTTTCGGATTCTTGGGGTGCGAGAGCGATTGGAGGAGGGTCATCCTGACGGCCTTCCAGACGCAATCAACGACTTCATTCGGAGTAAATGGTGGCCAGTCACCAGTGATGACGCAGCCGTTTCTGGTTGCAATTGCGAGGGCTGCGGGAGAGGGCCACGACGAGGGCGTGATGGGGGACCACATCGGGGAGGAGCGAGACAGGCACCGTATCCTGCGAGGGGTCGCCGAGGAGGAGAAGAGGTCGGCGTGGACGAGCTGCAGGAGCTGCAGAGGGAGGGCCCGGAGAGGGAATTCAGCCCGGTGGCGTTGGCGGAGCAATTCAGCCACGCAGTCCCTGATGCGGTAGGGGCCAGAGGACGCGGCCGAGGAAGAGGCTGCAGGGGAGGGGGGCGTAGGGGTTTAGGGGAAGGAAAGGCAGGGGACGTGGGAATTGGCGTCACAATTTTGAAGAACATGGGCTACGCAGGGATTTTGACTTGAATGAAGCTCTCTCTGTCGGATGGCGAGGCTGCGCCGGAACTCCAGCCAATTTTGGATCCTGTTACATGTTTGACTGTCTCGGATGGACGCGGGCGGGGTCGGGGTTCGCGAAGGGGGCATGGTCGAGGTCGACGGGGGCCAGAGCCCATGGCAGAGAACGGTCTCCCCAGTGACGGGGAGGACGGAATTCAAGTTACACAAGCAATTGGGCGAGGTTTAGGAGTGCGAGCAACGCGAGGGCGTCGCGGTCGGGAAGTTATGCCTGATGGTGATGCCGGTTTGCAGAGTGCGCGCGGACGTGGACGAGGTGGAGTTCGCGGACGTCCCCGGGGGCGTGGTTGCGGGCGTGGCCTACAGTTCGAAGACGGTGATGGAATCCACGCAGGGTTCCATGACCCTAACACAATCCGGCAGCTTCCAGTGACGCCACCGGGGTGGTTAGCACCAGAGATTCGTCCTGTTTCAAGATCACCGCATGGCCTACGTCGAAGGCGTTATGTGGATACGACGGGTGGAGCAGGGCTCGTGGCTGAACCTGGCGGTGTGCCTTACTCCCCAAACTCGGACCTGGGGCATACTCGTCGTCGGCGGTGCCTCAGTGACAGATGGTGAGTTCCTCTCACACATTAGATTTCATTCTATGCCGCCTTACTCGACTTGTATGTGCATCTGTGTGTTGCATACTGTATGTCTTCAAGATGCATGTTGTCTTGTGGATTCGTCCAAGTCGGTGTGTTGCATGTGCATGAGGTCAACATGTGTTACATGTTTTATGCGATATGTCCTGATAGTCTGACTTGGGCATACTCTGTTCGATGTGGAAGGGTTGCTGGCGGAGACAACTCAAGGCGATCCGGGCCGAGGAGATGGTTGTGGACGCATTTGCCGCGACAGGTACAGAGCAAGAAGGCAGTCACCACGGTTATCACCGCATGGGCTTAGGTCAGGGGGAGCATCACATGAATGAAGGAAGGGGACAACATCAGCATGGAAATTTACCACGGGTTGTCTGGGTACCGCTGCGGGTACTTGGTTACAACCTAGCGGAGTGGGGAAACATTGTGGACTTTCGAGGAGAACCACAACAGCGGTGGCAGGAGAATGGCGTGGCGTTTTACTTCATCGAATTCCGTGGCAGCATTGGGGGGCGGAAGGTGCGGGTTGCAGACACGAGCATTCGTGGAGGGCTTGAGCCCGAGGTTCAGAACATGGACCTTGGGGGTCCATCAGCGGAAGGCAGTCAGTCACCTGGTGGAGGCACCCCGGAGTTTCCCTCGCAGCCGCTGGACAAGGATGCGGTCAGTCCGATAAGGAGCAGGGACAGAAATCAGCGGACACTGCCTTCACGAAGATCTCCCTCTGTTAGGTCGGAAGACCGAAGTTCAGATAGCCAGGACGAGGACTGGACCGCGCGATGGGAAGACTTCAGTGGAGACGCATCATCAGTGGATTTCTCAGAATGTGAGACTGAGTCCGAGCACGGAGATATTGAGCGGCGACACGAGGCAGGCGACTACAGTGAGGTTGGAGATTTGGATGCCTTAGATTTCCGAGCGAGATACCATGACATGTATTGGCAGTGTCAGGAGTCGACGCTGTTGGGCGATCGTGCTGCATTTCGTGGACTCGAACCTGGACCGAGAGGTCGACTGCAGCGTGAGCGGAAACCTGCCATTTCTTTCTTCGAGATGTTCCTGGATGACCGTGTAGTCAGCGAGATTGTGGACCAGACAAACCGGTACGCAGCGCAGCCGGGGACAGGAGGCAGCTAGGACACAAACGGGGGACCACACTGGGTTCCCACAGTGGCTAAGGAGATTCGTGCATTCTTTGGTGTGGCAATTCTGATGGGCGTGAAGTTGATGCCGACGATCAGAGACTACTGGAAGCGCAGGGAATTCAAGCGGTGCTCAGTGATCCCGCGGGTCTTCACGCGTAATAGATTCGAGAGCCTGCTGAGATGCCTTCACCTCGTTGACAACGAAACGATTGAGACGGATAAGGAGTCACCAAGGTATGATAAGTTAGCCAAGGTTCGGTGGCTCCTTGATGATTTGTAACCAAGAGTCGGGCCTTGTACAACCCTGAGAAGTACATCACCTGCGATGAGATAATGGTCGCATATCGTGGGCACTACTTAGGCTTCCGTTAGTACATGCCGGCTAAGCCTACCAAGTATGGATTCAAGTTCTTTGCAGCTGTATGTAATCCTTCTCGTTACATTTTCAACCTCATCCCGTATGTAGGGGCCAGTGGAACTCCGGACGTTGGCCAAGGAGAACGCGTAGTGCGGGAGCTGACCGTGGGCCTCGATGACGTAGGACACACCGTTGTATGCGATAACTTCTTCACTGCGCCGAAACTGTTCGAAGATCTGTACCGGCGAGGCATCTGGGCAACAGGTACTGTGCGTGAGAATCGGATTGGGCTGCCGACTTCTCTACTTGGGCAGAAGAAGGGTAACCATCCACGGGGGACATTGATGTGGAGAATGCATGCTCAGCGTCACATGGCCGCAACATGCTGGTATGATTCGAAACCGGTGTACATTCTTTCGACTTCAACCGACCCGGTGGCTGAGGGAGCAAGATCACTCCGGTGGGTGAACGGTACCCGCGAGGCGATTGACAGTACGCCGCAGCAGATAGAGTACCAGACGAACATGAGAGGAGTGGACATCGTGGACCAGATGCGCACAGACTACTCCGTGCAATTCCACTCACACAAGTGGTGGCATAAACACATGTTTTTTGTCGTGGATTGTTGGTTGAATAACAGTTGGGTTCTTTTGAAGCATGACCGTCTGTCTCGCGGAGAAACAGTGTATCGACAGCGGCTTTCCTTCCATGAAGCAGTTGCAGATACTTTGATAGCCCCGTGGCTTGATGCTCCTTCGACGTGCAGAATGGCGTGCCTTCGTCACCCTTGTGCCCTTCACTTCAGTTCGCGATCCTTGAACCTGCGGCGGCAGTGCCTCGTCTGCAAGAAGAAGACAGTATTTCGGTGTACTACATGTGCAGGTGCTCACATGTGCCTAGGGAGTTGTTTTGTGAAAGTTCACAGTCTGAAGATGTACGCTTTACGTGTGACCCGGCCAGTGCGTGGGTGATTCAGAAGCTCTTCCCGGAGATCATAGTTGAATAGTGTAATGATTCTCTGAACGCTGCTACACAGTACTTTGGTATCCATGAATTTACGTAACTTCTTGGTCAGCGCTGTTACATGTTTGTCTGCGATGTGGCTCCGAACCTTCTGCTAACTCGATGTGCGGCCGTTGCCCTGTATTCCTTTTTCGCTTTGATTTGATCAGATGGTTGGAAGTTCTGTATTCAGATGAACCCGGATGTGTCTTCTGTGGTGAAGATGTCCAGGTCGGTTGAAGCATCACATTGGCGGTGGGTTCATAAAATCTTTGTTTAGCTATTGATCTCGGTCAGTCTGTGCTTTTAGTCACCAGTGATGTGTAGAATCAAGAGTCGTTGCATGTTGCTTTCTTTCCGATCTTGGTTTTAGTTTCACCGTTTCTGCTTGCAACCTGAGGGCCGAGCCCGAGCGGTTGTCTGGTGGCTTCAGCTGGCCCCGGCCGTTGGACGAGTTTTGGCGGGAGCAGTGCACGGCATTTGTCCTGCCGGTTGCAGGCCGTTGCTGGCACTGCCCTGACCCGGTTCCCCCCATCCGACTGAGTCTGTGTTGTATATGAATGTTAATTGCAGATTGTTCCCACCTTGAAAAAATTCAGAAATTTTGTAGACAAGTCAGTAACTCCCTGTACTCTCTGTCCTGTAATTTTCTACCGAAATGAATACGTTGGGAATTAGTGAAAATTTTCCAAAGCCCCGGGCCTCCTCGAAATCACACAAATGTCAGAAGTCAACCGTTGTTTGACCATTATAGAAACCAGATCCGTGCGGTGAAATCACCCCCATTTTTTCCCACACGTTTGCATCCCTGTTCATCGCATTTCTCAACGGTGAAATTGAAAATAATTAATTTCTGAAGCAATGGCACCCGATAAGCTTCTCACGGGTCTGAACACCCCGGTTTCCGCACTTTTTGTCTGGGGCGCTCAGGGGTTAAAGCCTCCATTAACAAAACACACTTAACAAGCTTCAAAGTTCAAAAAATCGCTCTTCCAATACTCTAGAATAACAGTCACATGAAAAAAAATTCTTGGTAATTCCCTAAACTTTCCGGCATAGCCAGAACCTCACGTAGTAGTGAAGTAAAAAAGTCATTCTACTCATGTAATAGGGCAGTGTCGTGGTTTGGTATTGCGTCTCCCATACCAGAACCCTTTGAAATGCCTGATCTTAGCCCATCTGTCCTAGTCTTGAATTCCTCGAAGCCTCTCATATTCTTATACAGTCAGCTCAATTTGACGTTATAAAAGACAGAACCTCGCCTTGAGGAATTCACCATATTTCTTTCCAGCTGTGAAGCAGAATAGGCAAATGCAATATCAAAGGGCCTTAATTGAGTATACTTTACACTCTTCCATGCCTGAAAAAATTTACTATCCACCGCAGAGGTGACCACTGTGTTCACGTCTTTGGTAGAACACGTCCGCTCTTGTGGAATCGATCCAGTTAGCCTAAGAAACACTACGGTCGTCACTTTCAGCCGAATCTCAAGTCGTAGAGGGCAATCATACCAAGTCTCCACGTTTACCCCAATTAATTTAGTTGTCTCGATAAATAAGCCCACCCCACTCAAAATAGGAGCCCTGACCTGATCCCAGCCGGTAATTGAAGGAAAGCTTCAATTTCAAAGAAAAATTACGGCCTTTGCTCATCGTTCCATTTTTGCAAAAATGTCTTGCCTGCTTCGTATGTAGACCAACAGATAGCAGCTGCTGGTGTGTGAAACATAATACGAGGTCGCATGCCCCTCCAAAGAGCACCGGGTCCTTCTCGTTCCACTATACTGCGGGCTGCTGCCAATACAGATCCGCTAGCGTATCTATCAGCCCCATTTACACCCTGTGGACAATTACCAATTAACATCAAAATCCTTGCTATAAAACAGGATCGGTTCTGACACAGTAAAGTTTTGTCAGTTCAGATTAAGTCCAATCATATCTTCAACCGAGAGAAATTGCGCTTTTGGCCTAGCAGTGCACAGAAGGACAACGCAGCCGCTTGAACATACTGCTGGAAGACCAACTAGACCAGTAACGTTTCGAAGCCAAACGAATCTAGAATGTCTAATCAACATAGATGTTCACAATCTTGAAGATCCAGAAATTAGAGGACTCACCTGGCACTGCAATCTTGTCTTGATGACTGCAAGTGGGGTTTGTAACAGCACTAGCTAAAGCTCCGGCAGCTCCACCGGCAGTGATGTGAATCACCAAATGTTCCTCATTTGCATACTCTGGATAAATCTCTGCTAAAACCTGCAACAAACAAGATCCATAACTCATCAACACCAGCGACCAGTACACTACAAAGTTTTCACAACCTAGTAAGCTAGAAAACAACAGCTGTAGGCTCGACAACTTAATCAATCTAAATTAAAAGAGGTTACCATTTTCACAAGGATATGAAAGCCTTGTTCTACGATCAAGAAAAATGTAAAGGCTCCTAAGGGACTAGCTCACCGAGGGTTGTGGAAATCTCAGGCACAATCCAACGCGACTGTGAGAGTATGAACTTAAAATATAGGTCCATCTACAAGCGACTTGACTTGAAAAAAGTACAATGCTTGCGTCACACTAAAGCTAAAATGCACTGTCAAAAGGTCAACTAGGATAAACGGACACAAGGCAATCAAATTTGATCGCAGCACTACAACTACATCATCATGCACGGTCTCTTCCAAGCGAGGACCACTTCTTGAACTACTCAGCAGAACTTCAGGTTGTTCGCATAGCAACCACAATCGTGCTTCAAAGGAATTACTGGCCACGAGGTTTTACTTACAAGAAGTCTGCTACCAAGATGAGCACCTTGTCTCAAATATTGAGTGACATGAAAAACTCACTCTACTACCTTGCAAATTTAATTCATGAACACAATTTTCACGTAACCGTCTAGCTAATTACAATTTGAGGGAAGACAAGCAGCCCCTGAAGTGACATAAGAATAGACAAATACGGAGAACTACCAGAGGATCAGAAAACGACAAAGAGCCACACTAACGTCCTTAGAGAGCCAAAAAATGAAAAAATAAACAGAACCTCTGATGACCTCAAAGAAGTAAACAATATCGTCACCTCCATAATCCATCGAACCAATCCACTCAAATTCACGGTACGACCCACTCTCCCCATCTTCCCAACGCAACAAGACCTAAAATAAACCCCAATTTTCAGAACCATCCAAACTCTCAATAATTCAACTTCGACATTATCATCCAGAAACAAAACCATACCTTCTTCCCCGCTTCATAAGCCGCAAAATGCACAGCCGTAAAGGGAACATTCATCACCACAGTCGTCCTATAAGACCTGTAAAATGCAGACAACCCCTCCTCCTTCATGGTCTTCCGTAAACAATCCATAACACCCGAATACGGACTATGCCGCAGCTGCAAGCGCTGCTTCACCACATCCATGGGCGTGAACACGGCGTCACTCGCAACCGTCGCCCCCGCGCCCGCCAACGCATGCGCAAACGGATGGAACCCGCTTCGATTCCCCCCCAAGTACTCCTTCAAGCTCTCGTACGCACTAAAGTAAACCGCATGCGCCGGCCCCGCCCCCAACCCCATTCGCCCCAATCCCCCTGTACAACCCCAGCGGCCCCTCCTTCCGCAATATCGCAAAAAAAGCCTTCCCCACCGTTCGGTGCGCTGACCCCCCGCCCCCCTCCACCATCTGCATCCTCGTCTTCACTAAATCCACCGGAAACATGGCCATGTGCTCCACCATCCCCGCCACCGACCCAGCCAGCATGTACTGCCCAAACCCTAACCCATCATGCAACTCCCCCTCCTCCTCCCTCTCCCTCTCCCTCTCCCTCTCCCGCTCCCTCTCCATGGGCGCATCCTCTCCATACCTGGCCTTCAAGTGCTCGTGCTTCAGAAACGGCCGCTCGCGCAAATCGGCTGCCACTCCCTCCGCCATCATCAATAACCAATCGAAAGCTCGAAACCCTAATAACAGGGGAGGTGAAGTCGAATGCGGGAATGAAATTACATGAAAGCGAGTTTGAGGAGGAGCGCAACGGCGGGCGTGTGCGGAACGGGGTGGGCGACACAGCGGAGCCCCGGGGGGCCGGAGCTGTGCATCAAATTGCAACGGTACCGTCGCAATTGTAGCGACATGGGGGCGACGGGGGCTCGTGCGGGGCACGGTGCGGCACACCCCAGCAGGACTACACTTGGCACCACCAATGCCGAGGGGTGCTTCGGCTGAAGCTGGCCTCGACGCAGGCTGTTTTGTAGCCGGGTACCCGGGATAGTATTGGATGGGTATCGGAGGAGTGTCGCCAAGTTCGGAGATGAAGTGCCTGGATATGTGAGGGTATCGAAGGTAGGTTCCGGAGTATGGGTTGGGTATCGGGGATGAGTGCCGGATTTTGGGCTGGTATTGGAGAGCGATGCCTGAGTATGTGGCGGGTATACATCTCGATTGCCTGGTTATGTTTGGGCATCGAAGGTGAGTATGAGTTAGGTGTTATGACTCGATGGTGCCTTCATCAGGAAAGTCTGAAGGGGTAAATTTGACATGAATTCTACAAAAATTAATATAAAATTAGGTGACCTAGCCTTTAATAAAAAACTTACATTAATCTTATGTCAATTTAATTAGTACCTTTCATGATAATAAACAAATATAAATTCTATGTAATATTTTAGAGTTAAATTTGATATTCAATGTATATAAATTGCATATAAAATTTGCATGAAATAAATATTAAAATTGCACATATGAATCTACTTTTGGGTAAAATTCAGGAAGTAGAATTTTGAGTATTTGTGGATTCAGGACTACATGGTGATGTAGCTAGGGAGTAGATGTAGAATTCATATATTGAAAGAACATGGTAGATTTAGGATTAGTGATTTGTTTGCATATGGTAGATTTCCAATGCAAATAAATGTACATTCTATATTTATACAATGTAATAATGTGGTAAAGTCATAATAGATCAAATATAACAATTGAATAGATTTAAAAAGGTAAAAATTACATGTTAATAAAGGGTAATTATATCTATTTGAACTAGAATATACTTATTTCAAACACCTCCTTCAAACCCCACACCTCTCTATATACAAGAGTGTACATTACAGCCTCGTACTCATGTGTTCATTATGCTGGTGTTGATAAATCTACAGTCCTGAAAAAGAGCGTATTAGCATCGTGCTCTTTGAGATCAAGACTAGAAATTATCAAATCCATCAACACAAGGAGTGTCTGGAATGTCTGGAATGTCTACCTCATGGCGAGCATTTACATTCTTCTGAAGTGCTCTAATATCAGCTTGAAATCCTGATGAAGCCAACATACATCTCTCTGTTCTAAGTCATCCAGAAAACAACAATTTTAGTTCCTATATACACAAAACCCCTGCCCACGTCCCTAAACTGCTTCTTTGAAATTTAAGAGCAGATGTTGCGCTAATATCGCATACAAGAAAATGATATACCTGATGATGATTCAGAAAGGAGAGCAGAAACTCTCATCTAATGATTTTCTGAGTGACCACGGATTAAAATGCTGAACCTTGTGGACATTCATGTATTGAAGGCTTTCACACGGTAATCCGCTCTAGCTATTGCAACGCGGTCCTCCACATTCACCAATCCCGTGAGCATGTTATATATATTTCGCTTACTCGCTGCACAATAGGTTTTCGATAATTTGCATACGCCTTGCTCAATTCCTTAACAAACACATTAACGAGGTGAAGAAACCATCTTTGAGTTTAGCTATGTGATGAAATTAAAGCTATACCTGATTATTAGCGCCATTTTGGTTTCATACACTCAGAATGTCCTCTCCAAAACAAATTCTCAATACGGCACCACAAATAGTGTCGCCGAAGTCCAATTGATCTCCAACACCTACATGTGCATGACAAAGTAAGAGACGAAAGACTATACATAGACAAACTAGGTTACCACAATGAACATTGTAATGCAAAATTTCAGCAGCTGTTTATTATGTTGACATACTGACATACAGATACTAGCATATTGCTCTTGAACACGAATAAGTTGAAATACGGTCATTAACTCGATATCTTCTCCTTTCTGAAAAATTAAGCAGAAAGTGAAACTCTACTAGATCTTCCTAATATTGACCAGAAACTAATTTCTTGAAGCGAATAATCCACTTTTCTCCAGATCGGATAGCGCCATCCTAGAAGACAAAGAATTACGTTCTATGAAACTGAAACAAGCCCATTTTAAGACACACAGAGCCCTTTGGATGTTGATTATACGCAGATCCAACAACATTCAAGCATGACACTTGTGTTCATACATCGTTGATATTGAATACGGAATATTTAGACACCAGATAACAGTCCTCATGCATCAAAAATAGATGATGAATGTAAGGTCGGGAAGGGAAGTACGATCATCACCCTTGTCAGGTAAAAAGCTGGTCTCAACGCCAGGATTTTTTCCATACTTACCTAGATTTTGCTGTTTTATGGGCTCTTCCTTTTCTTTCTCTTTATGGTAATAAGATAAATCATCATTTTAAAGGAACATTGAGCCTATGATTTATAAAACAAAAAATTGGATTGAATAGTTCATTTCAAGGATATCTAGAAGTATCAAAAACCCTCCTGCCCCAAATCCTAAACCCTACTCTCTAGACACAAGATCAATATATTAACTCAAGGATATAGAAAGAAATAAACTCCATCACATCCTACAAGCGAATTCAGCATCAAGCAACAAGTATAAACTCTACGAGCGCGTTCATTACAAGTCATCTTGCTGCAATAGATGTCTAAACAGATCATAGCCTAATTTGGAGGCTCGTTGTGAATTTTGAATTGTGACACAATTGATCCAGACACTGCGTCTACGACTTCACCTAATTTTGTAGTGTAATTTTTTTGCACTGTAAACTTTGTTGCGAGTTTGGCCTGGCATTACGTTCATGGCCTCACTTCATTGATTGTTGTGGGCAATGAAGTGGGTTTCATAGCCCACATCATTGAATCGTGTGTGGTTTCCAAAGTCAGACTGATTGATCACCAATAGACTGTGAATTTGAAAGTTTAAGATCCATGTTCAAGAACGGTTCAGCTTGTGGTATGTTGTCTGTTCTACCTGTCCTGTATCTTGTGGTTTCTTATCTCCTCCTAGACCCTTAAGTCCCTAGAGCTATAAAATGATAGGCCAACGAGGAATTGAATCATTGAAGACTTATTGAAGATTCAAGAACCGAGGAGACATTGAGCAAGAATCCCTCCTCCCTAAGTCAATTTTAGCGGCAGCCGGAATCCTTGTGATTTTTCAAAGCAAATTCTTCTCTACTTGATAGCGTTTGATTCTATGACAATTCGTCTAGGAATACGCCACTTCCATCTCACAAAACATTCAGTTTCTTATGAGCAAGCAATTAATCAACTCGGTAGCATCAAATACTTGTTCTAGACTTTAGTCACCATTGTATCCAACTCTATCCAAGAGATAAAATCTCTACTCAGTAGTCTCACATCTATGACAAGACCATGGTGCACTTTTGAAACCATATCAAAATGACATTCATAGACAGTTCCACAAGAATACCGCATAGAGGAATATTGTGACTCTAGAGGGTGTAGATGTTTGCTCCTTTATGTTAATGAAGATCATGGGTGTTAATTCTAGCACATTTTATTGCAATGCAAAGTACAGCGCTGTTGAATTTTAAGCTCAATTCCAAAGTAATAATTGACTTCGCAAGCCTAGAAATCACATTGATGTAGCAACTGTGGTCCTAGGCGCCATTCTTGATCGGCATGCCGACCACATACTGCACAAGACTCGTGTCCTTTCTACAAAGGAGATGGTTGTTGCGAAAGTTCTTCTGTCTAGTTTCAAATAGAAGGAACAAATTGCTCTTCTTGAAGAGCACCTCGTTGACTGTGGTTTGCCACCAATGTTTGCTTCTAATTTGAGCAAGATACGGAGGCTTAGCTATCCAGAATATTATGCCAAAATATTAGGGAACAACTTTGCTTGTTGCTCAAGGTGTGATGAATTTCAGTCACGTAAGAGGTTGATCCAAGGTTGGCTTGAGAGCCTACTTATTGTGGTCCAAGAAGATGAAGGTCTACATAGACTCTGTCTATGCGTATAGAGACTTGTACGATCTAAATCGATTCAAGTCAAAGGCTTCTTTGCATAAGGTTCCAGCAATTATGCATGATAAAATGGACCACTCAAAGATGGCTTTGCTTGCGTTGTCCTTCAAGGTGAAACACTTAGACGACCTCATGAAGCTGCCTCTCGTGAATATGAATGCTAGCTCATGGCCATGTTGACCAGCGTTATGCTCATTATAGCTTTGACATTTATTCTTACGATACCAATTATACGGTTAGATTCTTTGCAAAGCTTTTCCGCGATCTAGAATCACCCCCTAGATTGAACTTTAGGTAACTCTTTCCAGTAGACCCTTCCCATCCTTTGTATGATGTACTATTACAGGGGTTAGAGATGTGCCTCGATTGTCAAGGCCCGCTTCCGAAGGTCGCTTTGCCGGTTAAGCCTTTACCTTCTATTCTAATGTGCAAATGATTAATGCTGTCAATGATAACAAGAACTTATACATTTTCTCATTTTGGTCTCTTCTTGTCACGGACGTGCCATACCGGACTTAATCTACGCCCTACGAGTTTACCGTGAGACCTATACCGTTTCCGCAACACGGAAACTTCTCAAGAGCTTTCGTAAAGAGCGGTGGTTAAGTGTACTTAGATACTATTAGTTTCTAGAAGGTTCTACATGCTTCTACTACTTTCTAGAACCTTCTACTAGTTTCCGGAAGCTTCTACAAGCTTCTTTATAGTTCTAGTATGGATCCAATTGTTCTATAGCGAATCCGTATAGAATCTTCTGGAAGATTCTATACGGATCCAATTGTTTCCAAAAGCTTCCATAAGCTTCCGGAAGGTTCCGCTTGACCTTCTTATTCCATAAACTTCCGGAAGGTTCCGCTTGACCTTCTTATTCCATAAGCTTCCGGAAGGTTCTGCTTGACCTTCTTAGATTCCGGAAGCTTCCATAAGCTTCCAGAAGGTCCTATGGATGCTTCCCAAGGTCTCTAGGACCTTTCTTCGGAAGTTTCCTCTAGTCTAGTATAAATACAGAGTCGAGGGCCATTGCTCCTCAATCTCTTCAACACCAGCTGTACATATTCTTCCAGTTATCAATATCACTTCTAGTGTTATTCTAAGTCTTATGTGAGGAATCCCCTCACTTCTAGTTTATTCTTGTCTCCATTTGAGGTATCCCCTCAATTTAGTCCCTTGCTCTATCTTAGAGTTGCCGTCCGCAACACTTCTGATAGCAAAGCGTGTGTTCACAGAAGTGTATGTAAACATCATGTCAGTCGGACATACACATGACGACATAGATGCCCTCTTTAGCTGATGGAGCATGGCTTTGCGGAGGATGGACTTCCCTATTGTTCCTCTGCTAATAAAGTTCTTCATGAAGGATCAGACGGTTCCAACCATTCCACACCTCATCCATGAGGTTCCTAATTTCAAGAAATTTGTCGCGGATTAAATAATGAATGGCAACGACACATTGATGGATCATAGGAAAGCTCATCACTTTAAGTTTTATGTCGATTCTACTAGATGCCCCGTAATGAAGTATAAGATATTTTGCCATGGCGACGATTGACTTCACAAAGGAGATGGATTCTATATAAAGTTGTGGAAGGAGGATTCTGAAGGTAAATCATTATAGCCGCGTGGTGAGCCTAGTGCTATGGTGCCTCGCAAGATGCGGCACCTATCCGAAGTGCTTAAGAGGTTGTTGGGATTCATTGATCATTGGGAGAGACTATCAACTGATTCTATCAAGTCTAAGAAAAATCCATGAGCCCCTCTCTTACTACTGGAACGATGTTAAAAATGCTTTAGCCATGCCTTTTGATGTTCTTTCTTCTTTGCAGCTTGACTTCTGCCCATCCACTCTACTTGCCCATTTTCTCGAGGATGAGTTTTAGGAAGTTAGAACTTTGCACAAAGAATACACGGAAAATGATCACTTTGTTGGTCACAAAAGAAATTGGCCTGGGCCTTCATTCGGAGTTGCCCAAGACCTATTTGCAGGGTACTTTCTAGAATTACAATTCTACGATGAAGACAACCGTCCTTTTTGGCTTGCACGGGCCTTGGCTTACCTAAATTCAAATCCGGAACTGCCAAACACAATATAAGTAGTGTTCTTCCGTCGAATTTTGCAAGATGGAGATGTTTTGAAATTTTGTAAAGACTCAAATGAGATAAGAGACTCTGTTGGAGAGTTGTAAAGGATGTGCCCCTCTCTTGACAGAGTACCGATGCAGTCCTAACCGCTTGGAAATCTAAAGTGAAAAAAGATGTCGCAGATTGAGAACGTGGAAAGGATCCCACAATGAAGATCCTGCACAAATAAGTCGACATTATTAAGGCCTCATTGGAGAGATTTGTTTCTTCAGAATCAGAATAGACGCATACTATTGAAGTTGTTACTGTAGGAGTTTGGTATTCTAGCAGATTGTATTTCTTTTGCGTGAGCTAAGAAATTTGGAAGTCAACTATACGGAATTTCTTGTAACTGCAAATTCTATGTCCAATATATCTCGGCTACGGGCAACAGTTTAGGCTGAAAGAACCTAAACAGACCTTAATTGACCTGTGTACCCGCCACATATTGTACTTATAGGTCGGTTCAACCTTAATTGTATTTTTTGTTAGACATCTAATATAAGTTTGCAAACATTATCTATTCGTTCCATTTTCCTTTCTCTATACATGACTATCTCCCAACTTCATAAAAATTATCTTTTCGAAATCATTTCTCTTCATGTATCGGATTTTCATGCCCACTTTACCTCGATCATATAAGAATCAAGATGCATTACCTAAGGAGATGAAAATCTCCCAAAATATCAAATATGGTATTATGTGAACCCATTGTAGTTGATTGATTAGCTGAAATGTATTCATTGAATTAAAAACCTTTTATATTAGTTAGACTACTTTGTATTTTCATTTTTGTGTTTTAACTACTATCTTTCTAATTATCTAAATACATACATGTGTTATATATGTTTATCACTTTCTAATTATCTAGATACATACATGTGTTATATATATTTATCACTTTCTACTTTCTTCTTATTTGTATTTTGGTACAAAAATATTAAACATATAGATATAATGCAACGTATGTGCTCTTCACAATGTCTATAGGCTAAGATTCCAAAAGACTTAGAATTGACCATTTTTAGATTGCATTCCAATTGTGAATCCAATACTATAAGTTGTCATATTGTAACAACTTATATGACAACTTATCAACATTGAATGGAATAAATGCAATAAGAAATGTCTTACCCCTATCTGTTACAAAACATTCAAGAAATTACCATTTATTGTCATTATGAATATCAAATAGTAGCTTCATACTACAACATTAAAAAGAAATTCAAAAATCAAACACATCTTAAGGTCCCTTAGATGTTTGTCTATAATAGTAGACACTATTGGTATTGATGCCCGTGAAGGTAGAGAAGATAACAACCTTCATTCTTACTAATCCCCAAGGTAATCTAATATACAAGAATATTTTATACTCCACTACAAAATCATTCACATCCTTCATGTACCTCTAAATATCACATGTGTATTCACTTCACAAATACAAAGTCTAACAAAACAAGGTACAGAATTCATGATATGAACAACTGGAGTGCCTGTATAAATATCAAAATACAATAAACAATTCTGTTCTCCAACAACCTTGCCTAAAATGAACACCAATTGTTCTTCTATATGAAGCATGAGCATGAGAATTTCTCATGGGCAACGATTCTTTCTACGCCCATGACCATTTCTTAACAAACGCAACACCATAACATTCTCGAGCAGTAGGCCCTTCACCTCACAGACTGCAGATAATTGACATAGAAAGCAGAAATGAAGGACAAGCGCCAGAGCGATCATCCTCAAATGCAACGAAGGCAATGCAAGCGCGTACCTGCAATCACAAATGTCGGATACACTGTGGACTAGATTCGGACGAAGTCCCGATTACCACGATTTCAGCACAGATTGCTCGGTACTTTGACTTGCAAATCAGTTCTAGATGCACAGAAGTCTCAACACCTTTCAAAACCAGAAGCCCAGTCGACTTGAGTACCACAGAGACTTGGCCTAAGGAGCATACTCACAACACATACTTGAGGTCCTGGAATATTGTTGAATATCTTAAAGTAGCAGGGATGCACGCATCATATTCCTATGATTTCTACCAGATGCTTTGAGAACTACGTTTTACATTCTTGTGGTGTAACCGTGCAACAGTTTCCTTATGTGAGTTATTGATCTTCTAGTGATACCCAAGGATGACTTATGATGACTGAAACTCTCGTCCAGTAAAGAAAAACTTCAAGGCTTTGAGCAGCTTCCAGTATCTCCTGGGACGAACGTCAACACCATATTCCGGTTGAAATAATTAGCGCGTCAATCGTGTCACTGTGACAAGTAAAAAGCCACGAGATTAGCGCATATTAGAAGGCACTTCAAGAGTGTGCTTCTTCAGCTCCATCAAATATCTTGCTTAGAGAATCACGATGATATGCGGTTGCGAATCAAGGATAATGAGCTCCAAACGAGCCTGACGAGCACAATCGAAATGTCGGTCAAATCTGAATCAAACCTGCATACTATGATCTCCGAAAACAAGAAATTTGAACGCACAGACAGCCCGATCTTAGTCCGGAGGCAGCAGACAACGCCATGGCCCTGACCGCCATGCCCCGATTTGACAAAGTGCAAATTAGGTCACCCAACTTCCGAAGATGGCATCACCCTGCTAAATAATTTATCATTGGGTCATCGCTGTCTCGTAGCACTCTGGATGTCAGTACATAATGTCATAATCAAGAGCTGGAAACACAAGATTCATCGACCATATGATGGGCCCGCTCAAGTCATGGCTACCTCCATGAAACCCTTCGTTATTCCAGATGCTCACCATTCCGAAAATCACAAAGGTCTCTCGTTAGCTGAGATAACAAATGTCCAGTCTATGGACATCACGAGTGGAATAAAAAGTTCAGGTCGGCAACTGAGTCACTGAAAAATGAAGAAGCTGTCAATATATACAGATCATACATACAACTGAGTCAGTGAGATATGATGTAACCAAAGGCGATTTCCTACCACTAGGGCATGTAAGTTGCTTGATTAAAGTACTCACCACATTTGACACCACTTCTGGCCTAGTTTTCCAGTACGGGAAATTGCAGGGATACCAAGCCAAAAAATCTCTGGGTTTCGCTGCTAATGTATGCAGCTTTGAAGGATGCCCTGAATCAAACAAGCAGAGACATGGGGACGCCTGACAAATGCAACTGAAATAGCAGCGCACTTCTGGGCGCTATCTCACTGGCGACCCTCATGTTGTGGAGGCTCCTAACCGACAACAAGAACTGCGACGCGATGGCACTGAAGCACGCCTCATTCCTTGATATGTACCTTGAACGGCAAAGCACGAGGCACCAAAATCGTTGACAGAATTACCTCTAAAGTACTCCGACAATGTCCTCACTCAAGCAACGAATTTGCACTGTTCACCACTTCCACCATTTTGACAAAGTCCAAATTAGGTCACCCACTTTCCAGCACTGTTTCTAAGGTCTGGAACTTGGAAGGACTCTCGCGCTCGACTCTCTCGACTCCACTTTCAGGTTTCCAAACCCGGCACTCCCAGTCTCCCCCTCGTGTTTCTCTAGGGTTAGCTGGTCGCACCACACATCTGGAGTCTGCGCTTGCGAGGAGCTGTGTCGAAACATCGGTCGCGTTGCCGTTTATACTCTCAAGCTCACGGTGTCTCCCGGATTTCGTTGTCGGGTAAGCTGCGGCTCTTCTTCTTTCTATTGTTGCGATCTCGTTGATCTCTCTCTTCTCAGCCGCCCACAAACAAAGAGTGTTGTAGCTGGTGGTGCAACTCCTCGTGACCTGGTCTCCATTTGCAGCAGTGTTCTGAGGCCCCTTAGTACTGCAATCCCTGGCCTCACCCTAGAACCTCGACTTTGCTTGGCAAAGTGACTGGCAGGCAGACCGATCGACTGAGAAGCAAAGAACGATGGCAGGCACAAGCGGATGCTCGCGGCAGTTGGAAGGACTGAAGCTGAACGATACTTCCTGCGCCACGAGTGGGGCAGATGAGTCGGATTATGTCATGGCTCCTCCGAGTGAAGCTCATCCTGCGAGTGCGTCAGTGTCGTTCCTATCTGCAGGGAGTGAGAGCATCATGAAGACAGCGGAGACTGAGAGATGCAGTGCAGGCACCATGAGTGTTGCGAAGGAAGCTGATCACACGACCACTTCTTCGGGTTTCGTATCTGCAGTGGAGGAGCAGATCGAGCGCTCCAAGACTCACTGGAGTACTCTGGCGGATGGGAGGAGTGGTGCTGGCATGGCTGAAGATGAAGATGGCGAGGGTGACTCCGAGGCCGAAGAGAGCAACAAACATGAATTTGTGCAACTGCAGGGCAACCCCACCTGGGGCCACTTCTTTAACACATTTGGGTATGAACTTGAGAATGGAAGATACCCAAGTCAAGGTGAGTTGGTGGTGGGGGAGAAGTTTGCAGAGGGTGGGCAGGCGGAGCTCTTCCATGCCAAGGTCACATGGTCAAATCCAAGGAATACTCAGGTGGATGAGAGAGAAGGAAGGGAGTATGTGGTGAAGGTCTTCAAGAAGGGGACATTCTTGATAGACTTGAAATCTCAGTTGCCCCATGGATTGTTGCAATTTCATGTAGAGTACATGGAAAATTATAAGTCCCCTGCACCCAAGGAGATGCCAAGGTACTTTTGTCACGTCGTTCGAGGTATATTGTTGGAGAATGGTCGGTTTGCATTCTTGATGCAAAAGGATGATTTTGATCTCCGGAGTTTGATTGAACGGAAGATGGAATCGAGGATTGATGGAGATTGTGGGCCATTTTCAAAGGAGGATGGTGAAGTCATGATGTATGATATTGCATTGGGGGTGGAGTGGCTCCACAATCGGGACATCATTCATAGGGATCTAAAAGCATCAAATGTACTTGTGAAAGAATACAAAAGTACATGGCCAAAGTGGGTGTGTTTTGTGGCGGATTACGAATGTTCCATTGGGGTTGTTGGAACAGGGTTTTTTAGGGCACCGGAGATACTGCAAGCATGCAAAGATAGGATGGCAAGTCAAAGACCGGAGGTGTTTTCAAGAGCAGCGGATGTTTATGCTTATGGGATGACTTGCTTTGAGGTATTGACAGGGAAGTTGCCTTTTGGAGATCATCCACTTATTAACAACAAGCCCTTGTTGACGGATCTTGTGATTAATCAAGGTCTTTGCCCAGAGATCCCAGAGTTTGTTGAAGGTTGGGCACGGGAGTTATTGAAATGGTGTTGGCAATGTGATCCAAGTGCAAGACCCACGATAAAGGAAATATTGGATTTGTTGTTGAGAAATTCAGCATTTCTTAGAAGGCGGGAGAAAGATCAGAAAGAAAGATTTGGTGATAACTTTAGATACATTCCAATGCCCTTATGTAGGATTGGAAGTTGAAGATGTTGATATCTTAAGTCCCTGGATAGTGTAGAAAGTATTATATAGTAAAGATGGATATTTTCTATATATTGTGAACATTAATTGCTTTGCATGAGTTATATTTAAATAAAAGTTCATGGCATTGGTAGGTTGAAGGTAATGAATACGTTGATAATCTTGAAGTTTTTGTGATGAAAGAATTTCTTATTGAAGGGGGTTGGATAGGAAAATGCTAATGTTATTGAATTCTATGAGAGTAGGCTAAGGTTTTAAATATGTATATTTGTATGAATGAAATTCATTTCTTTTTACAAATATTTTATGCATCTTGTGATGGATGATCTACGTTATTAGTAGCTGACTTTCTGATATGGATTGTCTGTAATTACTTCATACTAGAAATATCTTAGACAATATAGATTGCAGATTTTTAAATACAATTGTATTAAATTAATTATGACAGATGAAGTTGATTTGGTAAAATTCAATTTTTTTTCTTTTCATACAATATAAAGTTGATGTAGCTTAACCCCTAAAGGATAAATAGCCCACTAGAGGTATTTTGAAGTTCGGGCCTGTAAATTGATTTTATGATTTCAAATATAATTTCAATTTAGATTGAGATTTTCATAAACTATTCGTGAATATATGCCGTAATAAGGACTTTGAGGGAATCTAATTTTTTTTTTCAATTGGACAATTTCTCGGTGTGGAAATTTTAGTTTGGTGGGCAATTTCGGCAACCATGCTAAATGCATTTTTTACCTATAAGATTATTTCTATAAATACTTAATGTTTTCATCTTTGGGCTTTCCCCAAAAAAAAAAACTTCTTTCAGCACAAACTGTTCTCTCAACAAAATATCAAAGTTTTCTCATAGTTTTAGGCATTGTACTAGAAAAACTTCTTCTTTCCTTCATAAAAATTAGAGAGTTTGTTTTTTAAGAATTTTTCTTTTTTCACTTAAAGGATGGACATCAATCTTTGCTTTGACGGTTTGGATTGGGACTTTATATAACAATAGAATTTTAAAGAAAGAAATATGAATTAGCATTCTTTTATATTTAGGTTAATAAAAATACTTTTTCAACATGCTACACTTGTTTTTTGTTTGTAATATTTGTATTACAATTAGCTAACTTAGTCTTCTTTATCATGCACCAAAAACCCCAAAATTTATTATGCAAAAAACCTAAGGGAAAAATAGAGTCAGAGTGTATCAACCTAGTCAAAATCATGTCAAAAAAGTTTGTTTTCAAATTTCAATTGCCATAATCTTCTAATCTCTATGGTTGATTATGATGAAATTTATTGAGCTACTAATACAATAATATAATTGGAGATCTTGCAGTTAAAATTAGCAATTAATGATGCTCTTTACATTGGAAATGGTAGTTTTATAGTGTTTTTTGGTGAAACATAGTCAAGGAACTTTAGAGGTTAAATGTGAATTTTCTATAATGCAATAACTTTGATTTTTTGACACTTTAAATGGGGACTTGATTTCTATTTGTTTAGTTTGTTGTAAGTATGAAAATTCCACTCACAACAAACTAAATAGCTTAGAGACATGAAAAATGATATAGAATATGAAAAATACAAGAGAAAAGTTGGATGGCAAAAAAAATATTCAACAATTGTTTTGGTGATAACCTTAGATAGGTTTTTCAAATCAAAAACTAAAGATGTTTATATATTGAAATGTTTTCAAATTCAAAGCTAAAGATGTTAATATATTGATTACAATGATGGTATAGAAGTTGTTGGTGAATTAGATTTATAGACATTGAAATCCAATTTCATCTATATGAAACTTTAATCTTTTTGCATATGGTATACCCTAGCTATAAGTATAATGGCATTGGGAGGTTGAAGGTAATTTTCTAAATTGAAGTATGTGGCAAAAATCTTAGCTTATGGCATGTAGTCTTAGCGACCAAGTACTAGAGCGGGATATGATATAACCATTGTGAATTCATATGCATCCAGCTCTACGAACCCAACGCCATTCTCCCACAAGTAACACTAACTTTAAAACACCATTCCTATATCTGTAAAGCTCAAATTGGTGAACACCCCCATTGCCCAATCACTGACCCCAATCCACAAAACCATTTACCATGAATCTGATAACAATACACCCATCCTGATCCAAGCCAGATCGTAATCCCAAATGCTACAATTCCTCCACCACCAAAGACTAAACATGATGCCACCATGCCAAACTTCTGATAATTGAGAAGAATCACTTCAAAGGGGATGAGTGAAGCAATCAGTCTCCTTGACACAATCCTCATCACCAGGCATAGGATAATTGTCTCAAGAGCCGCAGTAATGCAGGCCTTGCTACGGACAGGAAGATTGGCGCATGAAGGGTTGGTGGGGATGGTAAGCTCATGCAGGCTCATGCAGGCAATGTTGTTGCAGGGCGTGAAGCCGGATTTGCTCTTCCCGGCTTTTGTTGTTCGTTTAGTGGTGAATGGCAGTGAGCATTTCTTCTTATGTTTGTAGCAGTTTGAGGGGGTTTCTGGCTACATTGGTCTATTGCATCCATTCTTGGCATTCATTGCTTAGCTAGTGGGAATTGCAGACGGAATTGCCCGGTCCATTGTGTTTGTATTGCCCTTACCTTCACGTTGGTTCATGGATGTTTGCTGTGAGCTAGAGCCTAATCGGGGCACTTGAGCCGGTGCTTGGCACAGTTGTCCACATCGTTCTACTGTTATGTAATTTTTGTACGAGATCGACAGCATGACACGGTCAGATGTTCAGACTCGTACGAGTGTCGAGCGAGAGTACGTCCTCTATTTGTACTGGACTGCCAGAAGATTAGGTCAAGAGGACGGTAACCAGCGGACAGATGCCTGCAGGAAATGAAGTACCGCTCATGATCACGCACCAATATTGTGATTAATGCTGCAGAATACGGGAATGGCGAGTGCAGGGATGGCGAATGCAGATGCATGATTAGACACCATCTGAACAAGGGTGTGGAGGCTTATGTCTGCAAGAGGAATACAGACAACAGTTCCACAGGACCAGTACAGTGAATCAATAAAGACACGTAAGGGCAAGGCAGAAATCGTGTGCTCAAACCGCACTAGTGCGTTTCTGCAGAGATTCTGGACTCATAAAGTGGGACCAGAGACAGCAGATTGCAGCAATATGAATGTGGAACTGGGTACCATAAATTTAAAGGATAAATTACATGCTCAAGTGTGATCGATCAAAACCCCACCGATGCACACGAACACATGTAGGTCACATTGAAATGATATGATCTTGATTACAATAAGGAGAACGAAAACTATCTCGTGGAGGACTATGGAAGCACAGCTGATCATCACAACGTGGAAGCAAAGGTCACGTGTGAAAGGCAGGTAGCACTACTAGCGAAGTGGTCGTTTCTCACTCCGGACTGTAAGGGCTGGGTCGCGGCTTAGGCGCTCCTCCGGCGGTTTCTGTCTTTCCCTGCGTGGTCGCCGGTGTGGGCGGTGTGGGCCACTCCTTGGAAGGCTGAACATCGAATCAGGATGCGCGATGGTACTGGATTTATCCTGGGTGGAACCACCTCGGACAGGGTAATAAGCAAGCGCGAGCCACGTATGAATTACGACCCTCCCTCGACATAGCTACGAGATTACTGGTCCAAGACGCCGGGAATTTTAGGTCCCACGATTTCGAGGTCGTCCTCGTTGGGGTGACTCGGGTGCCGGTTGATGCCCGGTGCTTCATGTGGGAGAATGACCTCAATGTGTACAGTACGCTTTTTTTCCTGATGATATTACTGTTGATCCACATTACGGTAGTTGTACCGCGTCGTCACTTAGATTCAAATAGACGTCTGAGGGATGCAATTTTTTTCCTAATACTTTGAACGACCACATCCAGTCCAGTACATGACAAGCACGCCATTTCACAGAAAAAGCAGTGGAATTCATGGGCCTGTAGTAATACGAAGATAGAAACGAAATTCAATTATCCATTATAGAAGTATGTAACGAGTGCACCACATAGCGGATACGCTCAGTCCGGTGCAATCACGCACATGATACCCGAGTGAGTTCAAAGAAAATGTTAAGCTCACACCTAATTTCCGATCACACCTACTTTACGATCACACTAACTCTCCGGCAGTCGTCAAGTTCATTTTAAAGCTCTATATCAGCCCGTCCGGATGTGCATCAAAATGATTTATGTACAGACCAAAACCCCCCAGTACTCATACTATTACTGAAGCCCTCCAATTCTGAACACATCAGTCGCTATCGGTGTCCCCGATATTGATGCTCCCCATATTCCTTCCAACATTCGCATCGTAATCTCCCGATCCCGAACCAGAAGCCGCAACCTCTGCGTCAAATTCACACACGTAGTACAGAGATATTCTATAAGTGTAACTGCTGTTACAGGAGACATGGCTACGACTATCAGCACTCACAAAAAGTGATACGTTATATATATTCATGAGTACGTAAGCAACTCAGCAGTAGAGATTATCCTTATGTAAGTGAAAGGTGATAGATCGCTCACCGCGAGGGAGTAATAGTGGACGTCGCTGGAACCTCAGCGGTGAGAACTTCACAGAAACGTTGGAATCCGCCACATACTTGTCCACTACGATGTTGCAATCCGGCACCTGCGACGCCTCATTCCCCTCAGGTGGAAAAGCCATGTCAATTGTTTTCCATCTCATCTTCGTAAGCCACCCTTCCTGTGCCTCCTCCTCCGCCTTCCGCTTCTTCGACTCTCTCTTGAACTCCGTCTCCTTCTCTTGGAGGAAGGTCAACTGTGCTTCGGGTTCGATTGTGTAGAATCCAGCCTCCACGGCCCAGTGATCCACTGCAAAATTCAGAGGTACAGTAAGCCCACGTCGTCGCATGAGATTAAAAAAAAATCAAGACGGGTTGTGGTTCTGAAGTCGAATAGGTTCAGTAAGGTTTAGGTGTCTCACTTCTCGACTACAATTTCAGGATGAGACAATGACAGGGGAACTCTTGAAAACTCACATTCGGCGTGAACACGGTCGGAGATGTCTACTCCGAGGACATCCTCATCGCTAACAATGTCCTCGAGGTCGCGCTCCACGCCGGCGGATGGGTGGATACTCGTTTCAGTCCTATGCCTGTCGGACGGCTCGTAATCAGAGTCCGATGTGGATCGTCCAACCTGGCGACCACCGACAGGAGAAACTGCTGACGGCCACCCATTAGCAAGTTAAAAAGTGCTTCTATTCGACTAAACACTTAAGTGTTATATCTTCAAATCTACTAACAAGCTAAACCGAGGCTATTTCTGGAGTACATAATAGTACCTGGTCCTGGTGACACGGGGCAGCTGTCCCACTCGTTGCCTCCTTCTACGATTGGTGATCCTTGTGTTGCAATAGGTGGTACTTCCGCGGATTGGACCTCTTCAACCGAGAGTGGAGCTGTACCTGCACGAATTGGACCACACGCCTCGATACATTCTAATGATTGGCAGACGTAGTGGATTCCACCAAGCACAATGTCCTCCAATTGTAGGATTATTTAACTAACACTGGATTGAACATCAGCGTACATAATGGATGACAGGAGACTCACCGTGGTTATTAACTATCTTCTCCGACGAGTCACTCCCAGAGCTTGCAGTATCACTGTCTGCATGCGACGACACTATGTACAAACAGCCAGCATCTATTTCAGTACAGAACAATGTAATTTCATGTCAGAGTAGCGGAGTAGAATTCATATTCAAGGTACTTGAAGGGAAACGGTAGGGGGGCTGACCTCCGATATGAACCACTCGCCCGTACAGTGGTGGGGAGACGACGGTGTCCGGCCTCGTTGGCAAGGCATCCTTCAAGTCGTAGCCGTTGATGAGCCTCATGTTCATCTGCCGAGGATGCCTATTAACCTCCCAGTCATCCGGAGCCCCCTCCAAGTCATTCGCGTTCAGCTCCGACGCCTCAATCCGTGGCCACCAACCGGACTCCCGTCTTGTTTTGCTTCTCAGCTCTTCTAAGGATATGAACGGACGCCCCCCCCGCTGACACTGCTTGGCGGCAAAGGAGGCCCAATCCACTGCGTGCCCGAGCTTCTCTGCAATCAGTCCCCGTGCAAAGGCGAGTCCAATGCAGCGCTGCTTCCCCATTGGGCGCTGGTGGGTAACCTCGTACAGACTCTCAATCCTCTGTATCATTCTCGGACTCTCGCTCGAACCTGGCCGCGCGTACCAGAATTTGCCGTGTTGCTTTGGTCCCCATCGCTTCGCACACTTCTCCTCGTTCACGACTATGTCTGGAAGTGCGTCCCGGTCGCGTCTCGGGGCTCCCGGCAAGTATCCGTAGTTATTCAGTTTCTTGTCCACGAAAAACCATCGTGGCGATCCCCGATGAGGGTTCCGTGGAATGTCATGGCTGTCGATGGCCATGTCTGCGAAGACATACAGAAGACATCATATTGATTAAGTCTTCCATAGCCGAGACAGCAAGGGTTAAATTCTATTCCATTGTAAATAAAAAAAAGGCGCACTAACTACACAACTCCAGCAAAGAGGAACGAGAACCCAACAAATTCGGAGGATGAAATGGTTACGAGTCATTCAAACACACACAATATGGAGGAGAAGGGCGTCTGGACCGTCGACAAGATATGGAGAAGTCAGCATGGTACAAGCACATGGAAATACTATTCGGAACATAATATCATAGATGGAAGCGCGTACCTGGTTCAGTAATGAAGCCCGTGATTCTGCTTCGCACGCACCGGGGAAGGAGTGGATTAGCACACAGACGCCAGAAAGCATCAGTCGACGGGTTCGCACTCTGGAGGCTCCGCCCACCTGTGCGATGGAAGCATTGAGGAGCATCCGCCTCTCCATCTCTCAGGCGACTCGCTTTATTCTGAGGAAATTAGGGTTCTAGAAGACAGCCGACAATTGATTGGGGCTGGTAGTCACCTCACATCTATTGCTCCCTGTCATAATATGATGCTGAAATCCAATGCGTGACGGGTGTGGATACGCCACGATGGTCATTGTGTCACTAACCTGTCAATTCTCCACAACACCTTCCACTCATTGACGATACAGCGAGGCAGACTGCTGCTAATTACAGCCCAGAGGTGACAGAATAATGACATGTGAAACTAGAAGGAGCCGCCTCGCTGATGGGATGCTATGCGTTCTACTCATGTCTACTTCAGTGCCCCATGACGGCATGACCTACGCCTACTTTGATGGAATGGACTCGAAACGGCTGGAACTGACATGCGTATGTACTCGTCCTCTGGATTATGATTGATTAGATGGACTTCCTGAATAGACAAACAGGCTAAGATTTTGTGACAGGTGAAAGAGGCTCCGCCTACTCAGTGTCCGGTGCTGGTGACATGACCGTCCTCCGTCAGAACCTTGGCTCGTACGTGAAGCAAGTTCTGACAAGTCAGTACATGGGACGAGCCTCTGACTCAGTTTGGACGTGTGAACATATTACCTAAGAGGGATGTGGATATACTAAACCGTGGACCTACTGATGCCCCATGGCCAGAGAAGCACACGGTATTTCTCTGAACAGAACCTAGAATATAGAGGTTGCGGAAAAACTTTTGGGGAGTTATTCAGTTACTGACCTCAGAGAGTAACCTCAACTGATCAGTTTGCAGAATGCTGTGAGAGACTGTAATGAAGGATTCATTCGCTGAATTGACGTACCAATGTCTTAGGGAATGCCGTAGTAACACCGAGTTCAAGCTCTGCGTGAAGGGCTGATGGCATTTCAAACTCGTTAGAGTTATGCATCGTCAATCGCATTAGGTACGGGAATCACTGGAACTGCTGCCTCGTCGTTGGGGATGTCGTCCTCTGAATCGGAATGGATGTGGTCCGTTTGCATGTAAGCTGCTTCTTCGTCGACCTCTTCGTGTGCCATGACATGCACCACGTCGGCCTCTAGTACTGGCTGCCTCTGAGGCTCAGCTGCAGCCTCGCCTTGTCCTCTAGCAATGTTAAGCTCGGTGGCAGTGGTCCGACCTGGTGCGCTAAGAGAAGCGTCTGGTAGCCCATCAGTGACCCGCCGTGATCTCGGCTCCTTGTACCTCACAACCTTCCATTCTTCATTGTATGGATCATCGACAAAATAAACCTGTTCGGCATTGGGTAGTCCATAATGACGACTGTGATAAGTGATACGATGCTCATGATGCAATTCAGAGGTTCAGCTTAGACCGGAATGCAAACATTGGGAGACTGTACGAATGAAAGGGAATTGCGTCGATTAACTGACCTGACGGGCATGTGCGGCCATGAGATACGGCTCGACGTCTGCACTCTGTCGAGCAGCGTGTTTTACGAGCCAAAAACCGTCTTGGTCTACTTTGATTGTCGGCTCCCCTGCGAGATCAGGCTTGATCCATGAACACCTCAATACGTTGAACTTCAAATGTCCGTAGTCAACGCGCAGTATGTCCTTAATAATTCCTACATAAAGGAGCTCCGACTCAATTTGGTTCACATCCGACACTGAAGAACGGCAGGTTTGGTTTATGATGGCTGCCACTCCAGCGTCGAAGGTTACGTGTTGTTTCCCGTCCTCTTCGTCAGTTCTGAAGTGGTAGCCGAAAGCCCACATCGAGTTATGATGCTTTACGTACGGAGACGGAAGTCTGGACATAGTCACCAGATCTGGAGAGGGGTTATGACCATCGATTCCCATTTGACGCACTCTCTCTTCGATCCAGTCTGCGAATGGAACGAGTCTCCTTGGATTGCGACCCCTAAGCGATCTTCTTTCCTCTGAGAAAATACTGCAACAGAAACGGCTGTAGAGTTAAACAGTACTCTACGTACTCGTTTTAATAACAGTTAGAGCACTCTTTATTTAGTCACCAATGCGATGACACTGACCCAAACAGTACGCATGAGGGTAGCATACCTATAGAGGTCCTCCGTGTGGACGCAGTGACGCAAAACATGTTCGTGAAGTTTCTTCAATTCAATGTCGTCCCAGAATTGCTCACGACCCTGCCCCTCCATCACCTCCCCTGCGTCCTGTTCGTCTTCTTCCATGTCCCAGAGTAGTCTCGCAACTCCTGGATACATTTGGAAATGCTCTGTGACGAATCCGATGGCTTCCGTATACATATAACCCTGGGCAATGGATCCTTCGGGTCTGGCCTTATTACGCACGAGGCTCTTCAAGTGACCTAAGTACCTTTCCACGCTATACATCCAGCGGGCATGAACGGGCCCGCACCAGTAAAGCTCCCTTGGCAAGTGAAGTACGAGATGGGGCATTATATTCCAATACGCCAGTGGGAAGTATATCTCCAGCAGAGAGCAAGTTTCGGCAATGTAGTTCAATAAGTTCGGGAGCTCACTCACGGTTACTTGTTTCTCGCAAATCTTCTTGAAGCAGTGCCCTAGTCGAATAACAGCTACCCGAGGTCCATCTGCGAGCGACCCTCTCAAGGCGGCAGGTAACACCTCCTCTAGAACAACATGCCAGTCGTGGCTTTTCATGAACTGGAACTTCCCTTTATCCAAGTTAACTACCTTCGACAAGTTCGAACAGTGACCAGTCGGTGTGTTTGAACATTCTTGATCGTCTGTAGGACTCGTCGTTTCTCACCGGGGCTAAGAACGTAGGGTGCCTGCGGCATCAGGTAGCTATCGGTTAACTCATCCCGCACAAGATGCAGACTAGGCATGACCCCTTGATCCTGTAGGTCCTTTCGCACGGCTATCGTGTCTTCTTCACCGAGTAAAAATCCAGTAATTGTAACCGCTATATTCTTTTCCACATGCATGACGTCGAGTGTGTGCCTAACTGGAAGTTCCTATTCACAGCACCATGAAGAAAGTTGTGAGACTTCAGCTGAAAATATAAGAATGGGGGATCAGCAAGCACGACTGACCATTGCACCGAGAAACATAGTCTGCTACATATTCATCTGGTCACACAGTACCAGATCATGCGCAGGTGAGCATCGACATGTGCAATTCATGTCGTCGAACAGCATGATCATATAATCCAATTCCAGCAGTCATTATACGCTATCTAAGAGAACAACATACGCTAAATGAATGGTTAGAAGTCCCGGTGGACAGAGCCTGGTAGTTCGAACCCCATTCACCAGCAAGTTTATCGACACCGAAAAAAAAGGCTGGGCTAAACTTCAATGACATATGTTAAGACAGCTACATCACCCCGACGTCTAGACATAGAGTCCCAAGTGATCATGACATGAAGCCACTGGAGCCACACAATATCGAGACGTCGAAGACAACATGTGCAGACTGTAAACAAGGATCAGGGGCGGCTCAGTGGCACTCTTACCTTCCAGTAAGGAAGCCTATATAGTGAGGAAACTCGCTTGATGCCGTGCCTTCTGACGGGGTCATTTTCCTTCGGTCTTCCATACTCTCTAAGCCACCTGACACGCTCCTCTCCCCTCTGCAATGCTTCACTTCCGGTAACGGAGTAGGGGCCACTCGGTGCTCCTCATCTATGAAGTTTGAACTGTCGCCCCTGAAGGGATGGTCTGCCCCTAACAAGGAACCTGCGGGCACATCCACAGAAGACGTTCTTGTGTAAAACCTTAGAACGCCGTGATCTAAAGCCCTCCCCGCACACTGGGCAGCCAACGAACCCATTGGTTGTGCAACCAGCTAAAACGCCGTAGGCTGGGAAGTCGCCAATTGTCCAGATGATCATCGCCTTCAATATGAAATGAGACGACTCCTTATAACGGGCGACATCCATGCAGTACACCCCTTCTTCCCAAAGATGTAAGAGTTCTTCAATCAGTGGCTCCATATAGATATCGAAGTAATCAGCTGTTACGGATTTAGGACCCGGGATTAGGATCCCCAACATAATAAAATAATTCTTCGTCGTAAGCCACGGTGCAATGTTGTAGTTCATGAGGAGAATAGGCCATATAGAGTAAGTACTCCTCTTGTCTGCGTGGGGGTTGAATCCATCTGTAACAAGAGCCATTCGCACGTTTCTATCGTCATGGCCAAACTCTGCATGAAATCTCTCCGAGATCCACTTCCATTGCGCTGAGTGAGAGACATGAGACATCACACCGTCCGTGACTGCGAGGGTCGCCCACCATGTCATTGCAGCTGCCTGAAGAGCACTTCGAAACATCCGTTTGAGTCGCGGAGTAAGAGGGAAGGCCCTCGTAACCTTGAACGGCACTTCTGATCTCCCTGCTCTTCTTTTTCTCGGAGCCCTGCAATGTGGACAAACACGAGCGTCCTTCAGGTCCTTCCGATACAGGCAACAATTGTTGGGGCAGGAGTCGATTGACTTGTAAGTGTGGCCCAACTTCCTCAAGTACTCGGATGCCTCTCTGTAAGTCTTGGGTAAGGTATTCGGCTTAGGAAGAATGGTAGTGCTTAAGGTCCGGAATAGCTCATCCAGGTAGACGTCGGAACAGCCGTGCAGCTTTCCACTACTTAGAAGCACATACGTCGTTCCCATGCTAGAGTATTCTGATCCTGGGAACAAGGGAGTAGTCGCTGCCTCCTCTAGGGCCGCGATGGAAGCGTCTGTCTCGTCGTCAGAGTCTCCCCACTGGTGCGCCCCCCTCGTCTCCAGAGCTATCATCAGAAACGTCGACTGACGGTGCATCGGAGATGTCACGGCCGTCTTCACCTGCTGCATTACCTTCCTCGCGTAAGGGGATTGCCGAGTCACTGCTTCTCTCCGGACTAGGAATCCCCCCACCCCGACCTGCTCCTACGGGTGATGCTCTGTTCTCCTGCCCTAAGTCGTCGCTGACTCCATTCGGAAATCTCTGTTGGTGCGGATCTCCTCTCGGATGCTCTCCAGCATGAACCTGGTCCACCATCACCTCTTCATGAATTCTGTCCACGATATCATGAGCTTCGACTACCATCTGCGTCACATCAATCCCCGGGTCTAAATCCCTCCGCCGTAGTGCGTTTGGACGCATTCTCGCCTGCGCTCCATAGTACCACGTAATGTGGTCCTCCCACTCGACGTCGGAGTCGTCGTCCTCGTATCCCTGGTACAACAGAACATCTTCGACTGTTAGGCAGGAGGTGCTTCATGACATGCGATATCCCAATTCATAGCATCAACCAATCGGTATTGTGTTCTTCTACTGTGCATGGAAGGTGAAGGCTCTAAGTGAATTTTCAGAATTCGAGTTCCTGAGTTGTCGTGGTTAATCTTACATATGAGCACCACATCAACACACGAAGGAAAATATGAGACATACCTCTGTCCTTCCATAGAACCACACATGCCTTCCATTATCCCTCAGGCATCTCCGGTATGAGTCGAGAGTGAGTTCCGCCTCCCGCATGTGGATTTGACATGGACATGGCAGTTTCGTCCAACTCATCCGCCTCGCGTACGCCAACTCCCGCCTGAGTAATTTCGCTCTCCGAGACAGGATGCGAGCCTCCCCCGGTGGATTCCTTCGAATGCCCTCTTCCATTCTAAGAACATGAAGAACGACGACAGCGGTTCTTCAGACTCACGCACTGTCAATGAACAGCCATGTACATCACGGTAACTACGTAATTAAGCACTTTCTACCCACCGAAAACTCCTTAATCACAATTGGTGCCCAACGGGTCAAGGAATGGCAGCATACCTAAATGCTTCACCTCGCAAACCCAACAAATGTAAGCGTCTGAGCGAAATCCCCTTTTCTGTGCAGAACTATTCTGACCAGCATTGGTCCTATCCAAGGCGATACACCTCCTCCAAGCCGTCGAATTCAATCCGAACCAAGTCCGCTGGAAAATCAGAGCTAGAGACTTCTGCAGAAGGCTCTTCGTATTCTTCGGGACGTGTACTACCTTCCGACGGATTGTATTCCTGCGTAGGGAGTAGTAAAAGACACTTGCAGAATAGAGAGGCCGACGTCGCCAATGACGAGAGTGTATTGCACCTGCAACGCAACCACTTCACCCGCATCGCTCCATCCAAGGTGAAATACTTTCCCCACATTTTCCCGAGAGCGCAGTTGCATTTCGGATTATTAAACCACCTAAGTTTCCTACACGAACTGCAATCGCAGAACTCAATGCAGACGTGACGAGGACCGAGCACTCCTAACTCATACACCCGGATTGCGCTCTCTAACAGACTTGGTGCCCCACCAAATCGGTCAACGCGTAACGAATCTGTTCCGTAATCAGAGCTATATTCCAAATCCTCTCGATGCATCCTCTCAGTACTCTCTATCCACTTCAACCACACCACGATCAGAGTAAGCACCTCAGAAATTGTCCGTTACTCTGTAAACCCTAATTAGGAGTGTTGGGTGTGCGTCTGCAGTACACTCTTCCGGAACGCAACAGCGCAACAAGGAAAGCAGAGTACATCGGTGAGCGGGAACGCATGTGCTCTCTTGAAGGGAACGTCCCCACCTGAACAGCGTTGCAATAGAAATATTCTATGTCTTCCCATGCACCTATAGACCATTCCAAACCTCCCGTAGTGCGTAACCAGAGTACCTTAGTCTCTTGGTGCCATCGTCCGAGGATGACCTTCAGCGACGAGGCTCCTTCAATCCCCGACCCTCGGCCCATCCAACCAATGATAGGCGCCGTCATCTGAGGGATTCTCGCGAAAGCTGCTTTTGATCTATATTATCTATTTCTAAGTGGGGAAGTTCGGTTTGTACCTGGTCGGCCTTGTCAGGTAACAACCGGGTATATTGGTTAGTTTCTAGTAATCATCGACACGGCGTCACTTCGGAAACCCATCCACGACGTCCATGAGTGAGGACTTCCACCATTAAACCTAGGATAGCTATGATGCTGAAGATACCTCCTCTGAGACGGAGTTCCCACTCTCCACCACATGCACCCACGATGGCGGACAGTATGGTGATATTTAGCATACCGTCCCGTTTTTATCTGATTTGCAGACCAGCAGCAGTAATGGTTCAGAGCGCCGTGATCGGGAGAGTTGTGGGCGCTCTTGTCTTACTCATCGGGGGGGATTTCCACTTTCTTGCAAGGCTCTAGGGTTTAGGGATGAGATGTCGTCGCCCATGGCTCACGTCGACGGCGGCTGCCCCTGGGGTTCTCAACTGTGTCACAATGTTATTGAGAGACATTTAATCGGCCTCTGTCAATCGCATTGCTGCGCTCTCTTCCAACCTCAGGTCCACTCCCTAACCCAATGTTCGTTGTCTGCACTCGTTTGTTCGTTAGATTCTCTGTTTCTTTTTGGACACTGTTCCATCTGTTAGATCGCGCACGGAGATCCCCAACCCGCCGTTTAATGGCGATGGACTCACGAGTACCGTCACGAGCCGCATGTCCGCAAGAAGGATTGCCGAAGGACCGGGAGGCTTACACCACACCATGTTAGATGTAGTCGAGTTAGCCATCTTCCGCTTGGACAGGTACCTGAAGAGACATCGCATGCCGGTGAAAACCGTGGGTGATGGATTGGAAGCGCCCTCGTAGTGGCCCAGAGTCGGATTGCGATCCCGCTCATGTCCCCGCGGAGACTTTCTTGGACTCCCTGCCCCGAGAGATAGTGAAGGACAAAATATGGCCATTGCTAATGAATGGAGAAACACCAGTCGATAAATTCAGAATGTTGTGTCTATTAGATGCGTGTGCGTCGGGTGGATGGTATACGCTGAAGGTAGCAAGGAGTGGCCTTTAGGATTAGAAGCGTGGATTCAGGGTGATCATCGGGTTGTTGCCGCAACAGGGGAAAATCCGTTCCATGACACAGACTCCGAATCCGACCCGGACTGGGCTAACGCAGATTGGGACTGGGACGAAGAGAGGTCCACAAGCGGCACTGACGATGAGGAATAGATACACATTCTGTAGAATGAGAGGCAAGAGCGGCTGCGGCTAACGTCATTGTCGTAATCATCTTAGTGGATTTCGGAGTTTGATCCTGTCCTCCTCCCTGTACCGGGTTATGCCCATTGTATTTCGATAATCATATGTCGCACTGCATAGTGTGACACTTCCACCGATATTGGCTCATTGTCACGTTGTATATGTTCTATACTTTTCTGTTGTGGAATTCCTCATTTTTCGTTTCCACTTTCTATTTCACGTGTCATTGAATTAACCTTGTACAGTGGGGTTTGTTATGGCTAACAGAATTTTATCCCGGTGTTATCATCCTCTGGTGGAGCTCAACATTTCGGACCTCCACATCTTTCCCAGAAAATGACGTCCACTTCCTCCGGTCAATCGAACATCCCGACACAGGTAACACACTTACGCATTAGTATATCAGATCCGTCCTAGTTCATTTTCTCAGTCCGTGGTGGAATAAGCACGTCGCAGCTGCATTTACATTTTTATATACCTGATTCTAAAACAATGTTATCGGGGTCTTGAACTTGAAGAGTACATCCTCGGGACAGATGCCAGTGAACTCAAATTACCCTCAACGACCTCCGTACTTGCACCCGTGGGCGTCGCAGATGATGTACTCCGGGCAGTTCCTCCTTCGATTGACTCTTCTTCGCAGTTGCAATATCTTTACCAAGGATGTCAGGCATCCATCACTCCAGAACAATTCAGTTCCCGTGCCTCACGTCCGCAACTCCATGTCCCAATTTGCTCCCACGGGCGCCATGGAGAATTACCGACGACTATCGCCTAAGTCACAGTCGCGCTATTCAGCAGAACTCCAGGTCCAATCACATTCTCTAAGCTCTCCTATTCCAGCCAGCTGCCGAGGTCCCGTGGCGGAGATGGGAGTGCGAGCAAAGACACCGCTAGTGGAAGTAAGGGCCAGGGTAGCGGTCACACAGCTCGCACTGAGGGATCCGACTCCAGGATGCATAACAGCAATCACTCCGACCTTCCGCCAATACCGCAAGCCCCATATCTCCCAGGCAGTACCGTCCCTTGGCCTGGATGGCGTGGTGCCTCAGTGCTATCTCCATTCGACTTCCCACCTCCGGACATGACCTCCCCAAATGTTAGCCAGCAGCAGGTGGTGTTCGAAGCATTGCCCATCGTACCTCACAATCCAGTGGACGTGACGAGAGAGGAGGACCAGGGCATTCGGTACGAAGAATCCAAGAGGACAGCTCAGAGAAGAGCTCAACGAGCCCGGAAAGCTTCTTTTATAGAGAAATCTCAGCAGTGGCCCATGACGATCCAATGCACTGCAGAGGGAGGAATTCCGAAGGACGTCGCGACCATTCGTCCACCGGCAATTCAGGGCATCTGCCCGAAGGTTTCTGAAAATGTCCACTATACATTTCAGAGGACCATCCGGACCTCTGACATCAAAGTGGTAGTAGAAGACATCGATCGCAGATTTGTATTCAACCCACCCTTGCGAGCGGGATATATCATGGGTTTATAGAAAACTCCTTACGTACATCAACGGTATTTATGGCGTAAACATTGGGTTTAAAACAGGACGCGGGGAGAAGCATAAGTGGTGTCCCCAGAAGTATTTTCCAGCCTTGTTAAGTATTGGAAATCTGCCGAGGCCGAGGAAGAGAGTAAGCGCATGAAGGAGGCCCGTAACGCAGCGAAAGAGAAGAAGAGACTATCCTCGAGAGGAAGGACCACAGTAATATTGCAATTGACGATGCGTGGATGTAAGAGTATTTTCTAACCCTCATTTACTATTTACTGGTGAACTTTCATTGAAGTTTGGTAGAGACTTCGTTCTTCAATGCTTTGCACAGATGTCTTTGATTTCAGTAATGGACATCTTCTGCTTGAAATCCCGTGATGATTGGAAAAAGATGGACAGTAATGTCTTGGCCGCGTGTTGTTCCTCCATCGAAACACCTATTCATCAGAGAGAATCCCCACCTTTTTGCCTCACCTCCACTTCCGAGTTGGAGAGCAGCCTACTCTGCAGTTACTCCTATATGTTTCACCTGTTCTCCCCGCGTCCACGCTAACCTCCTCTCTCACCCTATTGTTTTTCATCCCACAGTGAACCTCTCTCCTCCTTATCCCACCTCACCGACTGGTATTCCCACTTATTTTCAATTTTAAAAGTGACAAGGCAGAGTAGAGTTGCACAGTTCAGCTCGTAAGTCAGTGAAGTTTTTCCATTTTTTTCCCCTTAACCATGGGAGATTCTTCTCGGACGAAGAGGGAGTTTGCACGTGGAGGGGATCATGCACG
>MU104917.1:0-41844 GCA_014871385.1 Ceratodon purpureus | reverse complement strand
CCGGTGGACAGAGCCTGGTAGTTCGAACCCCATTCACCAGCAAGTTTATCGACACCGAAAAAAAAGGCTGGGCTAAACTTCAATGACATATGTTAAGACAGCTACATCACCCGACGTCTAGACATAGAGGTCCCAAGTGATCATGACATGAAGCCACTGGAGCCACACAATATCGAGACGTCGAAGACAACATGTGCAGACTGTAAACAAGGATCAGGGGCGGCTCAGTGGCACTCTTACCTTCCAGTAAGGAAGCCTATATAGTGAGGAAACTCGCTTGATGCCGTGCCTTCTGACGGGGTCATTTCCTTCGGTCTTCCATACTCTCTAAGCCACCTGACACGCTCCTCTCCCCTCTGCAATGCTTCACTTCCGGTAACGGGAGTAGGGGCCACTCGGTGCTCCTCATCTATGAAGTTTGAACTGTCTGCCCCTGAAGGGATGGTCTGCCCTAACAAGGAACCTGCGGGCACATCCACAGAAGACGTTCTTGTGTAAAACCTTAGAACGCCGTGATCTAAAGCCCTCCCCGCACACTGGGCAGCCAACGAACCCATTGGTTGTGCACCAGCTAAACGCCGTAGGCTGGGAAGTCGCCAATTGTCCAGATGATCATCGCCTTCAATATGAAATGAGACGACCTCCTTATAACGGGCGACATCCATGCAGTACACCCCTTCTTCCCAAAGATGTAAGAGTTCTTCAATCAGTGGCTCCATATAGATATCGAAGTAATCAGCTGTTACGGATTTAGGACCCGGGATTAGGATCCCCAACATAATAAAATAATTCTTCGTCGTAAGCCACGGTGCAATGTTGTAGTTCATGAGGAGAATAGGCCATATAGAGTAAGTACTCCTCTTGTCTGCGTGGGGTTTGAATCCATCTGTAACAAGAGCCATTCGCACGTTTCTATCGTCATGGCCAAACTCTGCATGAAATCTCTCCGAGATCCACTTCCATTGCGCTGAGTGAGAGACATGAGACATCACACCGTCCGTGACTGCGAGGGTCGCCACCATGTCATTGCAGCTGCCTGAAGAGCACTTCGAAACATCCGTTTGAGTCGCGGAGTAAGAGGGAAGGCCCTCGTAACCTTGAACGGCACTTCTGATCTCCCTGCTCTTCTTTTTTCTCGGAGCCCTGCAATGTGGACAAACACGAGCGTCCTTCAGGTCCTTCCGATACAGGCAACAATTGTTGGGGCAGGAGTCGATTGACTTGTAAGTGTGGCCCAACTTCCTCAAGTACTCGGATGCCTCTCTGTAAGTCTTGGGTAAGGTATTCGGCTTAGGAAGAATGGTAGTGCTTAAGGTCCGGAATAGCTCATCCAGGTAGACGTCGGAACAGCCGTGCAGCTTTCCACTACTTAGAAGCACATACGTCGTTCCCATGCTAGAGTATTCTGATCCTGGGAACAAGGGAGTAGTCGCTGCCTCCTCTAGGGCCGCGATGGAAGCGTCTGTCTCGTCGTCAGAGTCTCCCCACTGGTGCGCCCCCTCGTCTCCAGAGCTATCATCAGAAACGTCGACTGACGGTGCATCGGAGATGTCACGGCCGTCTTCACCTGCTGCATTACCTTCCTCGCGTAAGGGGATTGCCGAGTCACTGCTTCTCTCCGGACTAGGAATCCCCCCACCCCGACCTGCTCCTACGGGTGATGCTCTGTTCTCCTGCCCTAAGTCGTCGCTGACTCCATTCGGAAATCTCTGTTGGTGCGGATCTCCTCTCGGATGCTCTCCAGCATGAACCTGGTCCACCATCACCTCTTCATGAATTCTGTCCACGATATCATGAGCTTCGACTACCATCTGCGTCACATCAATCCCCGGGTCTAAATCCCTCCGCCGTAGTGCGTTTGGACGCATTCTCGCCTGCGCTCCATAGTACCACGTAATGTGGTCCTCCCACTCGACGTCGGAGTCGTCGTCCTCGTATCCCTGGTACAACAGAACATCTTCGACTGTTAGGCAGGAGGTGCTTCATGACATGCGATATCCCAATTCATAGCATCAACCAATCGGTATTGTGTTCTTCTACTGTGCATGGAAGGTGAAGGCTCTAAGTGAATTTTCAGAATTCGAGTTCCTGAGTTGTCGTGGTTAATCTACATATGAGCACCACATCAACACACGAAGGAAAATATGAGACATACCTCTGTCCTTCCATAGAACCACACATGCCTTCCATTATCCCTCAGGCATCTCCGTATGAGTCGAGAGTGAGTTCCGCCTCCCGCATGTGGATTTGACATGGACATGGCAGTTTCGTCCAACTCATCCGCCTCGCGTACGCCAACTCCCGCCTGAGTAATTTCGCTCTCCGAGACAGGATGCGAGCCTCCCCCGGTGGATTCCTTCGAATGCCCTCTTCCATTCTAAGAACATGAAGAACGACGACAGCGGTTCTTCAGACTCACGCACTGTCAATGAACAGCCATGTACATCACGGTAACTACGTAATTAAGCACTTTCTACCCACCGAAAACTCCTTAATCACAATTGGTGCCCAACGGGTCAAGGAATGGCAGCATACCTAAATGCTTCACCTCGCAAACCCAACAAATGTAAGCGTCTGAGCGAAATCCCCTTTTCTGTGCAGAACTATTCTGACCAGCATTGGTCCTATCCAAGGCGATACACCTCCTCCAAGCCGTCGAATTCAATCCGAACCAAGTCCGCTGGAAAATCAGAGCTAGAGACTTCTGCAGAAGGCTCTTCGTATTCTTCGGGACGTGTACTACCTTCCGACGGATTGTATTCCTGCGTAGGGAGTAGTAAAAGACACTTGCAGAATAGAGAGGCCGACGTCGCCAATGACGAGAGTGTATTGCACCTGCAACGCAACCACTTCACCCGCATCGCTCCATCCAAGGTGAAATACTTTCCCCACATTTTCCCGAGAGCGCAGTTGCATTTCGGATTATTAAACCACCTAAGTTTCCTACACGAACTGCAATCGCAGAACTCAATGCAGACGTGACGAGGACCGAGCACTCCTAACTCATACACCCGGATTGCGCTCTCTAACAGACTTGGTGCCCCACCAAATCGGTCAACGCGTAACGAATCTGTTCCGTAATCAGAGCTATATTCCAAATCCTCTCGATGCATCCTCTCAGTACTCTCTATCCACTTCAACCACACCACGATCAGAGTAAGCACCTCAGAAATTGTCCGTTACTCTGTAAACCCTAATTAGGAGTGTTGGGTGTGCGTCTGCAGTACACTCTTCCGGAACGCAACAGCGCAACAAGGAAAGCAGAGTACATCGGTGAGCGGGAACGCATGTGCTCTCTTGAAGGGAACGTCCCCACCTGAACAGCGTTGCAATAGAAATATTCTATGTCTTCCCATGCACCTATAGACCATTCCAAACCTCCCGTAGTGCGTAACCAGAGTACCTTAGTCTCTTGGTGCCATCGTCCGAGGATGACCTTCAGCGACGAGGCTCCTTCAATCCCCGACCCTCGGCCCATCCAACCAATGATAGGCGCCGTCATCTGAGGGATTCTCGCGAAAGCTGCTTTTGATCTATATTATCTATTTCTAAGTGGGGAAGTTCGGTTTGTACCTGGTCGGCCTTGTCAGGTAACAACCGGGTATATTGGTTAGTTTCTAGTAATCATCGACACGGCGTCACTTCGGAAACCCATCCACGACGTCCATGAGTGAGGACTTCCACCATTAAACCTAGGATAGCTATGATGCTGAAGATACCTCCTCTGAGACGGAGTTCCCACTCTCCACCACATGCACCACGATGGCGGACAGTATGGTGATATTTAGCATACCGTCCCGTTTTTATCTGATTTGCAGACCAGCAGCAGTAATGGTTCAGAGCGCCGTGATCGGGAGAGTTGTGGGCGCTCTTGTCTTACTCATCGGGGGGGATTTCCACTTTCTTGCAAGGCTCTAGGGTTTAGGGATGAGATGTCGTCGCCCATGGCTCACGTCGACGGCGGCTGCCCCTGGGGTTCTCAACTGTGTCACAATGTTATTGAGAGACATTTAATCGGCCTCTGTCAATCGCATTGCTGCGCTCTCTTCCAACCTCAGGTCCACTCCCTAACCCAATGTTCGTTGTCTGCACTCGTTTGTTTCGTTAGATTCTCTGTTTCTTTTTGGACACTGTTCCATCTGTTAAGTCGCGCACGGAGATCCCCAACCCGCCGTTTAATGGCGATGGACTCACGAGTACCGTCACCGAGCCGCATGTCCGCAAGAAGGATTGCCGAAGGACCGGGAGGCTTACACCACACCATGTTAGATGTAGTCGAGTTAGCCATCTTCCGCTTGGACAGGTACCTGAAGAGACATCGCATGCCGGTGAAACCGTGGGTGATGGATTGGAAGCGCCCTCGTAGTGGCCCAGAGTCGGATTGCGATCCCGCTCATGTCCCCGCGGAGACTTTCTTGGACTCCCTGCCCCGAGAGATAGTGAAGGACAAAATATGGCCATTGCTAATGAATGGAGAAACACCAGTCGATAAATTCAGAATGTTGTGTCATATTAGATGCGTGTGCGTCGGGTGGATGGTATACGCTGAAGGTAGCAAGGAGTGGCCTTTAGGATTAGAAGCGTGGATTCAGGGTGATCATCGGGTTGTTGCCGCAACAGGGGAAAATCCGTTCCATGACACAGACTCCGAATCCGACCCGGACTGGGCTAACGCAGATTGGGACTGGGACGAAGAGAGGTCCACAAGCGGCACTGACGATGAGGAATAGATACACATTCTGTAGAATGAGAGGCAAGAGCGGCTGCGGCTAACGTCATTGTCGTAATCATCTTAGTGGATTTCGGAGTTTGATCCTGTCCTCCTCCCTGTACCGGGTTATGCCCATTGTATTTCGATAATCATATGTCGCACTGCATAGTGTGACACTTCCACCGATATTGGCTCATTGTCACGTTGTATATGTTCTATACTTTTCTGTTGTGGAATTCCTCATTTTTCGTTTCCACTTCTATTTCACGTGTCATTGAATTAACCTTGTACAGTGGGGTTTGTTATGGCTAACAGAATTTTATCCCGGTGTTATCATCCTCTGGTGGAGCTCAACATTTCGGACCTCCACATCTTTCCCAGAAAATGACGTCCACTTCCTCCGGTCAATCGAACATCCCGACACAGGTAACACACTTACGCATTAGTATATCAGATCCGTCCTAAGTTCATTTTTCTCAGTCCGTGGTGGATAAGCACGTCGCAGCTGCATTTACATTTTTATATACCTGATTCTAAAACAATGTTATCGGGGTCTTGAACTTGAAGAGTACATCCTCGGGACAGATGCCAGTGAACTCAAATTACCCTCAACGACCTCCGTACTTGCACCCGTGGGCGTCGCAGATGATGTACTCCGGGGCAGTTCCTCCTTCGATTGACTCTTCTTCGCAGTTGCAATATCTTTACCAAGGATGTCAGCATCCATCACTCCAGAACAATTCAGTTCCCGTGCCTCACGTCCGCAACTCCATGTCCCAATTTGCTCCCACGGGCGCCATGGAGAATTACCGACGACTATCGCTAAGTCACAGTCGCGCTATTCAGCAGAACTCCAGTCAATCACATTCTCTAAGCTCTCCTATTTCCAGCCAGCTGCCGAGGTCCCGTGGCGGAGATGGGAGTGCGAGCAAAGACACCGCTAGTGGAAGTAAGGGCCAGGGTAGCGGTCACACAGCTCGCACTGAGGGATCCGACTCCAGGATGCATAACAGCAATCACTCCGACCTTCCGCCAATACCGCAAGCCCCATATCTCCCAGGCAGTACCGTCCCTTGGCCTGGATGGCGTGGTGCCTCAGTGCTATCTCCATTCGACTTCCCACCTCCGGACATGACCTCCCCAAATGTTAGCCAGCAGCAGGTGGTGTTCGAAGCATTGCCCATCGTACCTCACAATCCAGTGGACGTGACGAGAGAGGAGGACCAGGGCATTCGGTACGAAGAATCCAAGAGGACAGCTCAGAGAAGAGCTCAACGAGCCCGGAAAGCTTCTTTTATAGAGAAATCTCAGCAGTGGCCCATGACGATCCAATGCACTGCAGAGGGAGGAATTCCGAAGGACGTCCGACCATTCGTCCACCGGCAATTCAGGGCATCTGCCCGAAGGTTTCTGAAAATGTCCACTATACATTTCAGAGACCATCCGGACTCTGACATCAAAGTGGTAGTAGAAGACATCGATCGCAGATTTGTATTCAACCCACCCTTGCGAGCGGGATATATCATGTGGTTTATAGAAAACTCCTTACGTACATCACGGTATTTATGGCGTAAACATTGGGTTAAAACAGGACGCGGGGAGAAGCATAAGTGGTGTCCCCAGAAGTATTTTCCAGCCCTTGTTAAGTATTGGAAATCTGCCGAGGCCGAGGAAGAGAGTAAGCGCATGAAGGAGGCCCGTAACGCAGCGAAAGAGAAGAAGAGACTACTCCTCGAGAGGAAGGACCACAGTAATATTGCAATTGACGATGCGTGGGATGTAAGAGTATTTTCTAACCCTCATTTACTGGTGAACTTTCATTGAAGTTTGGTAGAGACTTCGTTCTTCAATGCTTTGCACAGATGTCTTTGATTTCAGTAATGGACATCTTCTGCTTGAAATCCCGTGATGATTGGAAAAAGATGGACAGTAATGTCTTGGCCGCGTGTTGTTCCTCCATCGAAACACCTATTCATCAGAGAGAATCCCCACCTTTTTTTGCCTCACCTCCACTTCCGAGTTGGAGAGCAGCCTACTCTGCAGTTACTCCTATATGTTTCACCTGTTCTCCCCGCGTCCACGCTAACCTCCTCTCTCACCCTATTGTTTTTCATCCCCACAGTGAACCTCTCTCCTCCTTATCCCACCTCACCGACTGGTATTCCCCACTTATTTTCAATTTTAAATAGTGACAAGGCAGAGTAGAGTTGCACAGTTCAGCTCGTAAGTCAGTGAAGTTTTTTCCATTTTTTTCCCCTTAACCATGGGAGATTCTTCTCTCGGACGAAGAGGGAGTTTGCACGTGGAGGGGATCATGCACGCACAATCTGAGGATAGTAACGACGAATCTTTCATTTTCTGAATGAGGATCTTCCATGGGTTCACTGGAGCTTTAAGGCCGCGAATTTCTACATTCAGTACTTATGATATTTCGAATATAAATTACCTGACCACCGCGAGAGCTTGTGCAGCCCCTCGTCGATGAAGATGATGAAAACTTAATTTGGGACGACAGCGACTACAGCGAGAACTCGATCCCCTGCGTGGACTTGACAGACTCGATCGGAAGAGACGATCCTGAATTCAATGTAAGACCATTTTTTTATCCATTGATTGTGAAATACATTCTCCCGTCGAGTTAGAACTCAGCGGCCGTTCTAGAACGCAAAATTAAGTGAAGTACATGTTTTCGCTTTTGGTCGTTGCAGAGGGGTGGTTCCAGTACACCTGCTTCCAAAGAGGGAGACTCTTCATGTCAGGTAACAATGCGCCAAAAATTTGATGTTGTAAGAAGTCATGTAATCAGTAAATTGAGATTCGGTACACCTGTTTTCACAGTAGTGACGGCGGCAAACTTAGCCACTGAGTCGATCCGTCAGGTTTGTAATAAAACGCAAGCTCTGATTGGGAGTATGTATTTCCTCTGACACTTGCACGAGCAGGACAACCCGGAAGAGAGAGGCACTCCCAGCCACGTTCTTGGTAATCTGCCCAGGGTTCCTAGGAACGACAGTGCAGCGAGATCAATCGGCAGAGAGCTAACGGCTCTAAAGAAATCAGTGGACGGTATCTTGTCTTGGCGCGAGGGCGTCGACGCGCACATGTCGCAGTACAAGGTGGACATGGCAACCGTGAACCAGAAATTAGATCTGCTCATCAATGCCGTCATGCCCACGGGAGTCGGCCAGCGATGGGGTGGAGCACAACAAAATTTCCCCTTAGGAGACGTAGGAACTCATCCAGTCGACAACAATGAAGATGTCGCAGTGAACCCTGGTGTAGTCAACGTCACATCGATTCCCGGAGCAAGTGATCCGTCAGGGACGGCCTCCGGTATGACAGATGAATTAAGCACACGCACAAGATTATTTACCGAACCAGGTGTGCGCCTCTCACGCATCTTTCTGAAGTAGGTCTATTTATTGGGGAATTTTTTTTGTTATTCACAGCGCTTTTCAATGCTCGACTGAATTGCCAATAACCGTGGGTACCACGGAGCGACGAGGTCTTCATTCGATCCTTGTCTTCACTAACACTCGATGTTCGTATGTACGCAGTGGAGGGTCCCGCTGAGTCTGAAGATCGCAGAACCCGGAACAGTGACCCCAGAGCAAGTTCATTCGACCCCCTTACGTCCAGTCACCCGACAAATAGCTCACACCATACAGTATCAAATCCGACAAACGCTCCGCCAGTTCAGAAGTTGGGACCCGATGCTGGCCTGCAAGCTGCGTTCGGGTTGACATCCGCGGAGACCGAGTTGCTGACAAGGAAGCGTCTTCCGGAAAGAGGTAATACGAGTGGCATCCTTACTGCAGTCTTACCGTGTTCATCTTTCTAAACAACATAGGGAATTATTTAACGATACATGCGGCATCTATGTCGTTTCAGTGTTGGATGCAACCCAGTTGCCGGACGAAGAAGATAACCCTAAACCGGCGAAAAGGGGACGAGTTCCTCGAAATAAGGCAACAGTCTTCCCTGCAGCGTTACCTGCGGAGGAGCCATCGCCATCAGTTCAAGGCTCAGTGACTGTGCAACGGCCTAAGCGAGTGAGGAAGAGACCATCCAAGTTCATCGACCACGTCCCACCGTCAGAGAACAAGCCGAGGGCTGAGATGGTGAGTGACACAGGAAACTTAACAGGACAACCAACTCTTCATGGAAATGCAAACATGTCTACATAGATGTAACTGCTCTAAAGAACATGTGTGGCCTCACGTGCAGTCTGACCCTCTAACCCCCAAGAAGGCAGTCTGGGTACTACATCCGGAGCATCCCAACAAGACAATAGCGTTGGGAAGGTGCGGTCCTCACTGGCGATCGTACAAGAAAAAGGACGTCCCCAACGTGAAGGGCGTCCTCTGGGTACACGGAATGCAGCAGGTAACGATTGAACATGTGTACCCAGAGTTTGCGACAGCGGAGGTTCTCTACCCAGATCATCAACGAGAGGGGATTAAGAACATTGGTGATGCGCTTAAAGGGGACTTCTCGGAAGACGCCACCATAGTGTGGCAGAGCAGATATCTCAATTACGTGGAGGTCAGCAAGTTGAACTGAAAGGTTTGTTTTCTAACGTTGCATCATATGGTATTACATAATGTATGGTGCAGAGAATATTCATTTCCTTCGAAGTCACAATTCGGTCTTTAATTCATGAGCGGCGTAAGCCTTCCGGATCCGAGTTCTAACAACTGATATGGGGCTCGTAACGTACCGTGCAGCTCAGGTCGCTTGACAAGGCAGCTGGATTGTGAGATTTGCAGGCCGAGCTGTTCTGAACAGTTGGCAGTGAGTAGCCATTGCGTCGCAGCACATTTCTAGTTGAGCCGAATCTGAAGGAAACGATACACCGCCACAATAGACGCAGAGTGGGCATGTGACATGAGGAGTCCGTGAAGTTCGTAACGGGTACTTGCTGTCGCCGAGCTGCATTGTAAGTTTTTAACCTCTCTCAGGGGTAGACGGAATACGTGTTTGCAACGCCCATGTAGGTTTCTCCGCAGTATGTAGTTAGTGTGTGAACGGTGTTTTGAATCGAAGCGACGGGGAACGAAATTACAGGAGTTTAGGGTCGGATGAAGTGTTAGCCGACAGTGTTTCTATATGAATTTAAACTGCAGGGCTCAAGTGAACCTGTCTCCTTCATTTTCCATACATTTTTGGGGAAAAGAGTGTGTAATGAAAACCGCTGAAACAAAGAGTACTCCGTGCAAGGTTTGTTTCCTGTAATGCTGGGGTTAATTGATATTGGAATCATGTGGACGCACAGGATATGCCGCTCTTTCATGTCGTTCGTCATCACTGCAAATGTGCTGAATGTGTAATAGGAAGTTTAATGTATTAATCCCGTGGAAAATACACTTCGGCACACTCATGTACGTCCTCCTGTTTATCAAACCGCATAAACAAGGTCATCCACATTGACCGGCAACATATGTTTGAGCTCTCACACAAATAAACCGTAAACAGGGCCATTGAACCCTGGAACTGTCCGACTGATATCCGCCTCACCGGACCTAATAACCGCCTCCATACCCGACCATAACCTAATCCCAAACGTACAGAATACCCGGCAGATGACCGCACACACATCCAGACCAATATCCGGATCATTATGTCATTCATAACCTGTCTATACCCGGGCATGTAACGAAGGTCATATCCATATTGATACCTCAATGTTACCCTCCATCATAACCGCCTATTACCCGGCAATATCCCACCGCACAATGTTCAACATGTCTTAACCTGGATTGTGCCACGTGTGGGAACAAGCGTAGCCCGATCATTCCGGAAATCAAGGGGATGGTACCGAAATGGGCTTCTGAAGGCAGGTCCCAAGATCCTCCCCGCAATGTATCGGACGGTCCCCGCGGGCTGGGACCTCGGAGGAAATTTACCGGATTCTTTCACCCAGCTCTGCTATCCTCATCGCTGACGAGGCAAGTCCACGGTGTACGAATGCATCCACGCTGGAATGCTCTCCGCAGAGCCTTCGAAACAGGTACATCGCAGAGCGCAGGGTGCTCCCGGGGTTCGCGATCACGGGGTCCCACTCCTTGGAGTTTTGTGACGCCCAGCACTGACCAGCTCTCTCTCTCCCCCGCAGTTCGCGTATCTCTTCGGAGAGTCCTCTTTCCGTCGCCTCAGTCGCTTTTATGCTAATTTTGACAGTGAGAAAAGACCAGTATGCTAGTAGTGACTGGACATGGAGCCCTTGGAGGATGTTCTCAAGGACGCCATTCAGTGCTTCATCTCCCTCGGAAGGCTGCAAGACCAAAAATTGAAATGACAACCTCCTTCCTCTTGCACAGTTATATTTTTTTCTGCACTTGAGAAAGCGTCTGAATTCTCGTTTGAATTTCTGCAACTGATTCACTAGTACAAAACCTGTTGTTTTTCATTTACTATTTTGAGGATTATGCACAGTGTTGAGTAGAGTTGGTCATATAGAACAATAAAAAGAGCGTTTTTTGCGATCTCGCAAGTGAGACGTGACACTTTTGAAATGAAAAAACGACAGGTTTTGTACTAGTGATTCTACTCACAGAATGGGAACCCCGAATCAAACTACTGGGCACTCAACATACTCCAAAACCGTCAACATACTCCAAAACCGTCAACATACTCCAAAACCGATGATTTTCAGCTGCGGAGCCACGATTAGAATGAGATTTTATTTTGTGTGAATTATAATGTACTACTCTACACTATTATTCGGAGCCATGATTAGAATGAGATTTTATTTTGTGTGAATTATAATGTACTACTCTACACTATTATTTGGATACCATTTTGGAAGATTTTATTCCAGAAGTGTGTGTAGGCTGCCACCATACATTTTGTTGCTTTATCAACAATTACTAGTCTGTCTATCGTGATTAACCTAACACCTTTATGTCGAAACCAGCAGGGAGCCTAATCTGGAGAGGCTCCTTGCGTCTGCCAGCAGGAGATGTAAACGCACCCATATTCATTAGTTGGCACCCTGAATAGGAAGCCCGATATGAAGCCCGGTCCCGGCTTAATGCAGAGCAATGCGGATGCTCTTACTCCGACTTCCGCAGTGACTCGGCCCGCCATTTCTATGACGGATGGCCAGAGGACAACGATGAATCTTCCTTCGAATATCCATGTGAAGACACGAAGTCCACGCTGATGCTCGAAAATTTCACCTAATCGCTGAAAGGAGTCCTCGTAAAGCCCCTGCCATTCCATGATAGTGTATCAAGGATCCCTGTATTTTAGTGCTACGAGCTTTTTTAGGAGCCACTCCCATTGGTTGGCTTTTTTTCTTCCAAAACTCTGAAATTTTCAATTTGAACCCCCTAGGGCTATTTTTGGTAAATTTTATTTCAAAAATGGGGCCTGCGGCCCCAAATAAGTCTAGGAGGACTCCCTTAGGAATTTTAAAATAAAAAACCAAAAAGTAAGGGCTCATCAACCCTGCCCCTCCGAAAAACGCTCGTAGCACTAAATTACACTGATCCGTGTATCAATATCAACCTTACTCGCAAAGACCTAATAAGTCATGCGGACGAAGAAAAGAAGTATTATCAGCATTAGCTTTCCAGTTGATAACGAACTATGTTATTGCATGGACGAGAGGGTTTACGGTGGGTAATGCACTCCCACCTACCTACCGAGTGCGGTAGCACGAGGTAGGTAGGTGGGAGTGCACTACTCACCGTAAACCCTCGAGTCCATGCAATAACATGACGTGGGCCACCGGGGGGCCCGTCGAGGGCGCCCACAGTGAGTTACGTACCACCTGGAATTCTGAAATTAGAGGTCTCGAGTTTGAGTCCTGGCTCCGACGCTCGTATCGCAATGTGACACGTTGCGGATACTGAGTAGGTTCTCATTATATACCCATTGCTACCGTGTCGGTCGTCATAATGCACTCTCTTTTGGCCTATCAGGAGTAACGGTGAGATAATGGTGAGTAATTCACTGTCTTTTGGCCAATCGGGCCCCCCGGTGGGTTACGAAACACTTCTAGGACCCTCTTCCATCAGTGAAACTCTGTATGTTGAACTGAGTTGAATCCTAGGAACAGTGCGTGCGGCATAACATTACAGAGCACGTTTCCATTTCCAAACGGGGAGTGTAAATCAAGTGCAGGTCGCACAGGGAAGTGGGCCAGAGTGGAACATCATGTGTTATGTGGTGGTTCATGAACTTGTGCAGAATATTCACAAAGAACCTGTTTAGAATAGATAGATTCAGACTCAGTCCGAGAATGCCATGGGTAGTGCAAGCGACGTGCGTCAAGTCGCGTGTCGGAGAAGAACACCGCGGTGAGTTTCCTGGTCAGTCGGGTCCAAACCGATCGGGTTGGGTTTGCACCGCATGTGTTGGGCGTTTTGAGCTCATGTCCACTGCAGAGCTTCTAGGGTAGGATCGTGCTTTTGTAGTTTGTCGGTTGGAAGCAATCATGTGAGAAAGCCTCACTTTGAATTTACAAGTTATAGCTCCATTTCGTGATGACGCGGACAACGTCCGAGAATTGATTTCAGGCCCATGTTGAGGTTAACGTCGTTGAGAAATTGCTGAGGATCTTTTGAGGAAGTCTAGCGGGTGTCAGGGTGAGTAATTCATTCACTGGTTAATGAAGAAAACAATTCAACAGGATGCAATCACGAACAAGTGGTGATCGAATGTCATCACCCTGGTGGTCCGGAGTAGGACGATGAACTGTGAATGAGAACAAGTTGAGGCCCAAGCTCCTGCTCTGTGAGAGCCTCTTTTCCACCTCTGTTGGGTTCATTGGAGTGATTCACCAAGCCATCCTCCCATCGTGACGCCCATTGTTAAGATACGGGTAAGTGTGTTTTTGGTTGTTGTTGTTTTATGTTTGGTCTGATTAGGTTTGTTGCGGGGAGTTGATGTCAATAATATGGTAATGCGCGCATGCGTGGGGAGGTGGATATTAGCTTGGGGAATGCAGAGAGTTTGTATCCCTTGCTGCGTTTCGTGACCGCAACGTGTTTGTCTTGCTTTCGTTTGAATTTTGTGTTTGTTTTTGTGGTCTTTTGTGGGTTCTGTGGGTGGGGCGACTTGGGTAGAGAGTTGCAGGAAAGTTGTTGGGATAAGTGTAGCTCGGTTGTTTTTGGCGAGTTCGCTCGGTGGCTTCTACCTTCCAGTTTTTGAGGTTTGTCATTCAGGTCTACAGTGGGATATGCGTGTGTCTAATTGGCAAGGTTTACGCCTGGTTGTAGGAGGGGCGACGACCGGGAGCAACACGGCCTCCTACGAAATCAGTTTTTATGCTCCTCGTCCGAGATTTCCATTGGGTCTTTCTCTTTTCTGGAATTCATGTGTTTCGAGGACGCAGGAGGCTAAACCTTCAAGTTGATTTTGCAAAGTTCTTTTCTGTCATTCGCAAAGAGAGTTTGAGCTCACTGGTGGTGATCATCATAGTCTTTCGAGGTTTTAGTGAGGCTGCCATAGGTATTCTAGACCTTGGCTACTCCTCCTGCCGTGGAGTGGAATTTGCAGCGCAGTTGTGAAGTGGTTTCTTCGGTTTATCGTGTGAGTTCGAAAGTCGGAGAACTGTCATTGATTTGTGAGAAAATGTTGACCGACTTCAGCTGCGAGCAATGAATTACAGAAGCCTAGATGTTTCTTTAGACGGGAGATTTTTGTTCCGGTGTTTGGGATTGCTGAGGTGAGATAAGAGTGGAACTCTTCAGCTGCGAGCATGGCAGGCTTCAGCATGGAAGTGGGCATGGACGAGCCAGTAGGGAGCAAGTTTGGGATGAGGAAGGTGATTCTTTATGCGATGCTGGTGATTCTCATCGCATGGATGATTCCTAGATCTGACGTCATGATCCGGTGGCTGTTACCGGCGCTTCTCTGGGGCTATGACGTCATGATCCTGTGTCTGTTACCGACGCTTTTCGTGGGCTGTCTAAGCTGTCTTAGTTCATTGGTAAGTGCCTTCTTAACATATTAGAACATGATGCTCGAAGAGCTAATAAGACACAGGCATTTACACTATGGTAGTCTTGCTTGGAAAGTATAATTGGGTACAAAGTATAGAAGGGAAGATGGTAGAAGGATAAGTCTTGTCACTGGATTCTGTATTCATGGTGTTTCTGAAGCTTGGAAAGAAAGCCAAAAATTCTCAAACAAACCTTTGTTTTTTAACATCAGGTGCCCTTGCCGTTTTGTTTACGTTCTGAGTATGTTGTGCAGATAAGATGGGAGAGAGCGATACAGCGAATTCTGTTCGAATTGTGGAGGAAAATCAGCCAAAAAAGGGACCTCGACTTAACCCAGACTTCTACCAGCAGTACCGGGAAATCTACTCAACTGCGGTCTACCAGTGAGAGGGAAGCAGGTACTAAACCACAATCTCAACCAGTTGAGGTTAAACAATGAGTGCGGGTATATAAAGCAGGGACCACTGTTCGGGAAGCTTTTTGAGCCAACCAGTCAATGTCCTCTATTTTTCAAAAGCAAATGGTCTTTTAAGATTATATCCAGTATATTTTGTCTATGAATATTAAATATAATTGTTTTTCAATCATTTAATTTGGTATTTTGCCTCTATTCTTGAAGTTCAACTAGCTATTTTCAAAAACTAATCGACTCACTTGTAATTAATTGATGGTTCTTCCCGAACAGTGAAGGGTACACACTCTCCACCATTTGTAGCCATAATCTTTGAAGGCTCTCCACCTCTGTCGGAGTTCTTTGCGGAGCACGGTATTAGGCAAGTTTTGTCAACCTCGGCATTGAGTTTGGATAGGCGCCCGAACTACCGGTTTAATGACAACTCCAACAATTTGTTTCAAATCCGAGCTCAGAGAGATGAATTTGTCCAGACCAAGAATTGGAAAGTGGTTGAGAATTGTCGTTCTCTTCAAGGTAAAATTGTCATTATTCAACTTAAATATTTATATAGATTTACAGCTGTTGAATTTGAACTGGTAATCTATCAATTTGATGAAACTTTGCTTCAAATATCTATTTTGAAAATCAGATTATTTTTTTATGAAAGTAAATCTACAATGATTTGGATTTTTTATTATCTTATTTAAATTCTTTAAATTTTTAACATATACAAAGTTTTTAGAAGTGTTTTCATCAATTTCAAAATAGAACTATATCTAGTTTATTTGTTTATTATTTAGTCATGACATATAATAAATGAAATAAATGGGAGATCTTATTTTTAATATTTTTGTAAATAATGCTTAATATTCAATATTATAAGTCATGTCTATGATGATAATGAAGGTTGTTCAATAAATTTCTAAAAGCTCCAAATGGAATCTCATAAAATGAATGGATTGAATTGACCTTGCAGATCACATCATCGACATTCCAAATGATCCTATTAAGAGTGATTATGAATTTATATGCACATTGAAAAAGAGAATGGAAGCAATGACTACTATTCAGATTGTTGGCTTTGAAGAAGCGTCTTCAAAAGCCAACTATTGTGATCAAATCACCATTGTACTTGGAACTTTCAATGCCACCACTGACAACCTTGAATTCTATTTTGAAAGTGGTGAAAGCATGGCCAGGCTTGTGGGTGTTGGATTACCATATGCCAAAGTTATTGTCAAACGAGGAATTGTTTTTGAAGTTCAAGAAATTAAAACATCTGATTGGAAGAAAATATGGCTTGAAGTGGAAGAATTTTCCACTAATTTGTTTACAATTATGCAAGTGAGCTTGCCAGCAGGAGGTGGTTTTACAGGTGGACAACCTGAAAATGGACGTCATATTGCAGCTTCGTCATCATCAATCAAGCAAGGCCTTCCAGGCAATACTTTGGATGCTTCCAATGATAATTTTGAAATACCATATATTTGGGAGCTTGCTAAGTTTTTAATTATGAAGCAAGCTATTGATGTGGCCAATCAAAATGAATGCAATGATGATGCATGGAATGGAACCCTTGGAGTCAATGTCAAGGAGGATTATCCAAAAGATGGGAATGAGACAATTATGACTTGGGTTGAAACTTTAAAGGTTTTATTTTCAAAGGAAGCTACTGAAGCAAATGACAATAGCGGTGACATCAAAAGACAAGAAGATCAAAGAAGTGGTAGTGTTAGTGGAAATGGAGATGGAAATGGAGATGGAAATGGAGGAGATGGTGATTTTTCTAGAGAAAATTCCAAAGTTGATCTTAAGGGTGAAGAAGAATACTTCACGTTGGTGAATGTTTTCCTTTTGAGTGGAGGTGATTTCTTTGAGAAGAATATGGAGTCATTATCTCATCGGTTTCCATTATCAATTGAAAGGCTTGATAATGTGAGAATCGCACCAGAGTTAACATTTGGTTTCTCTAAAAGCAGAAAAACCAAAAAGATTCAAGTCACAACTAGAGCAATCTTTGCTCTCGATCGAGATTGTGATGGCATCGATACATATGGACATTTTGGATGGTTCCATGACGAAATACATGTATCTTTTGGACCATTGGATCGAAATATTCAAAGAAGTGTGTATCTGCAACATGATTTCAAGGACATCGAGTCTATATCCGGCAAGACGACTACCACAGCATCTCTATCAAAGGAGACTACAAAGGGCAAAGGAAAAAGTTTTCAAGTTGGTTTAGCTGTGGGAAGTTCTCAAGTTGCTCGAGTTGGACTTGGTGCAAATATGAATCAACAAGTGAGTCTTATGGATCATCAAAGTAACGGGCAATCTTTGGAGTCCCAGATCAATCAAACTTATGGCGGCTTCAAAGTTCTAGCAAAGCCTGTGATGCACGAAGCATTGTTAGAATATAAATACATAGCCCCATATTTTGAGATCAATGCAGATCAGATTCAAGATCGAAGGTATCGGTATGAACTTAATAGTCATCCACTGTGTAACTTACAGAAAACTGAGTTTGTGGGAACATGGGTTCCAATTGGAAGCAACGAAGTGGTCGAATATATCTTCAAGGCTGATCGGCGATTACATGAAATACTTATACGGAGAGAAGAGGAGCCACCAGCAAGTACTTCAAGTAGAATTAAGATCTTCCGGAAACCAAATAGAGAAAATCCTGGAGTTCGTGTTACCTCATCCCTAGAACGTCCAATCACTCAAGCCTACGAAAAACAACTCTTTGTCAACCATGCAATGGCTCATTTGATTAATGGGCAGACTTACACATTGATAGAGAGCTCCACTCTACAGAATCCTTACCAAGATTTAGATGCACCTTTGGTTACGTTTCCTGTTTTGGTTGATTACCAGTAAGCTTGTATGCTTTTTTGTTACTAAGTATCCTTTGAGAGCTAGCAGGCTTGAGAAGGTCAGAAGACGTAAGGCTTGTTGATAGTTAATGATTTGTGTGTATTTACAGGAAGCTGGTTATTATCGAGGAAGAATAGCATGTGCATGTCTACAGAGCACTAGTATTAGAAAATACAGGAGACTTTAGTGGGTTGTATTTGGTAGCAGAACATCTTTTGCTCTTCTTTTTGCTGTAAGTGACGATTTCAGAAGAATTCAAAGTTCTTGAGCAACCCCGTATTTACCTGATCTACTTGAATCAACTTCATTAACTGAGTCATGTGATGCTATAACTGTATCATACATGTAGTGTTGCTTTTAGTGCTGCTCCAGGTGTGATTATGCTCCTGTTTCGTGGTTTAAGCTATGCAATGGAGATACGAAGGACTTATGAACTTCACATGAAACTACGTTGGCTTTGTTGTTAGGGAGCAAATGCAAATCCTGACAGAAAGGAGCGACCATGTGTTAGAAGGTCGGGTTACTCTGAAGCAGATCTATTGGAGTTGCATTTCAGATACTTTCAAGACGATACCTTAACCCATTGGAGGAATCAGGTGGCTCGCAACTGCGCAAAACACTAAAAACTCACCTGAGCGTCATCTCATTATTTTGGTGAGCTCAAGCAAATCTCAGACAATTATTTGGCATTATTTTGGCATTATTTTGGTGAGCTTAATGCATCTCAAGCCTGTGCACAAGGCTTCGGTGTAATATAATACACAAGTGCAGAGCTCACATTACATGTGACTTTCATTTGGTGGCCTTACCCTAGGTGCTTCGGATCTGCTGAGAGAAAAATCTGATGAGGGCATTTTGATGGCATAAGCCCAGATTCGAGGTTTTGTGTACTTCTGAATGAAGTCGATGCAAGTGCAGCAAGTTGTGTACATCATTGGTGGTATGAAGGTCTGAACTATTTCCTTTAAAATATGTCTTCTATGCATTGTGTACTTGGCCAAAGTGGTAGGTCTCTCATATCGTGACTTCGTTTACCATCACATGGCAAACAAGGGTGGTTTTATTTTCCCAGTAAGTAGGAATGATGCTTTTTTCAAGAGAAAATATTCACTTTAATTTGCGTGTTTTATCCCACTATGTGACTTACTTCTTGAAGCCTAAAAATTCTTTTAATTTGAACGTTACAGACACATAGGCTACCTTGTGGTGTACGCCGAGAACTGACTTACATGTAGAATTTCTGTAGACAAAATGATCATACAGCATGTGACTTTACTACAAATTGTCATGGATCAACTAAGGTGCGCTCATTCAGCTCGATCTGGTGCTCCAACAGTTATTTATTTTTGGCCCGATCTCCTTCTGAACTTCGCCTCAGCAACCTACTCCAAGAGTGATGAAAAGAGGTGGTGACAGGCCGGCTGGAGTGATGAGACATGCAAGGGGAGCGAGGAATTGGTAGAAGCATTGATATTGGTAGCGGAAGTTGAACCGATGTAAACTATTACAATCCAGCCAGTGAACAGCCTGCTGAAACTTGTAATAAATTTGCTTCTTTATTATACTTCCATTGAAGTCATATTGTTCTAAAACTCCTGTAACTGTTCCTATTCCTAGGTTGTTTGTTTCTCAAAATGAGTATTCAGTTGCATATCTAGACAAGAGTAAACTTTCTTGCAATTTCCAACACTGTAATCACTTGAATGTTGTTTTTTGCAGCTTGAAATACCATCTGTTTTTTTCAGACAAAGCTCAGTTCCATGCTTATTTGAATAAAAGCAGAAGCAGCCTGCATTCTCACATTCAGTCTCTCTCTAAATAAATGGTAACACTCTCCCAACTATGGAGACTTCTTCGAATATGAAGCCTCTGAGTGAATCTTCTATGCCACCAAAATAGAGTTAAGGATGAACACACGTCTGAAATATTGCCACCTTTCATTCCAATCGATAAGAGAATGCAGTCGAACTCAGGACTCAATTAATAACTAATTCATAAAATATATATATATATATATATATATATATATATATATATATATATATATATATATATATATATATATATATATATATATATATATATATATAATATAAATATTTCAATGCAATAGAATTTGTTAGATAATGTCAACAAGCCACACTGCGAATTTTGTGTGCTCAAAAATAAAGGACTACACTCAGAATGGAAGGGTCCTGCATTATAACCTCAGCAGTATGGTCGCCTGGAGTGCCACTGGGGAACCGGGGCACCGACTAACAAATCATGGGCACTCTTTTTACAAGAGCTTTGATCTAAATCATGATTTTCAGCAAATCTTCCTATGACCACCCTTTCCTGTTCCACTTCTCAGTGTATAACTTCATGTTAAACCCTTACCAGTAATAAGTAACAACCACCACACTGAGTTGTGAAACATCAGGACAAAGCAAAACTTGGCTGCGTCTCGACAATCACAGCATTAGTATTCTTAGACAGAAAGGTGAACCCTTGTGCACATCTTGAGCTTGTTTCTGTGCTATTATTTACCTCACTTGCAAAAAACAAGAAAGCTTTTTGTTCGTTTGAGTTGGCCCTCCTCTTCCTATCAAGCAGACTTACCTATTCAGTGTTTTCTTTTAGCCAGTAATGTCTTCTTGCGGCAAAGACGTCCTCAACAACACACATATATTTCCACATGGACAACCCATGGACAACTCTTCGTGCAGCAATCTGGATGCCGATTAATCATTCTGTGCTCTGGAAGGTTTCCATGTAGACTTGCAATTGACGTCTCAATATCTAAAAGACAGAACAACAGCGAGATTCAATCTTAATGGCGTGCCACCAAAATGAGAGATTTTCTTAATAAATAAATGGTCTTGAATCTAGCAACTTCATCACATGGAAACAACATACACATCATTGTAAGGCTTGAAATCGAGTTGTAACGTTGAAGATTTAAGGTTAAAAGTGGGCAACTCGCACGTGATGTAACTCATAATCATGAAGGGAACATTGAAAGTGCCCATCACGACCCGTCAATATACCCTTAATATTGACCAGTCGTGTTGGGCATGCCCAACATCCCATCAATTGCTCTTGTCTCCAACTTCATGTCCTCCTGCTGCATCCTCCCCTATCTATCTCCTCAAACCATCCAAGTTCCTCTCCAAGCATCCCTCTCTCCAGGAACCTCCAGAACGTTCAGTTCAAAGGTATTGATGCCCAAATCTAGTTAAATTCTTCCTCTGAACGACCTGACAAACCTAACAGAAGAAGAGATGCAAGGAGCGGTGTAGCGAAGGAAGTTGCAAGTCTAGGTGCACTGTACTTCGATTCGATTCCTATCATGAGGAATCGGGCTAGGAGAGAAGTGTTTCGAATCATGGTTAGAAACCATGACTCAGGGATTTACAAACGATGGTGAATCAACTGTGGATATGCACGCAGCCAATTTGGTAAACAATAAGCATATAAGCCAGGTTGAAGAGATGGCAGTATGATCCTTGTGCACCTAATCCTGTTTGGTCATCCCCTCAACTCCCCTGCTCATTACCACTCTTCATAATCAACATGCTTAAACATATTCTTTAAGTTCGCAGGTGCAATCTAAAAGGAAGAAAGGGATAGGTAAACGGCTTTGGCATCAGCCTTGGCCCTTGTCTGCAAGAAACCTCTAAGAAAGTAGCCTTTCAATTCTTCTCTCGACAGACTATCTAGTCCACATGACTACACAAGCCTTGGGCCTGTGTCTCGTAGAAAGAAGAAACTAGAAAACTTGTCACCATAAAATCATTGTACTAGGGCCTTCCTTGTACAGAACACAAGCTTCACGAAACATCTAGTTTCAATCGGACCCGGAGACTCATCATGTGTGCGTGCTGCCGAGAATTGTACTCTACAGCAGCATGCGACAATGATCATCAAAAAGATGGAACTGGGCGTAGCAGAGTTAAATACACTCTGGATCGAGCAGTTTCAAACCACCAGGCAAACAGAGGGCGCTGAACTTAGCTCCACATGCATCACATATATATACCAGTACATGCTTCCCACAAATCAAGGAGGCTTTTCTGGTAATTTATCTGAAGAAGCACTCCGAAGGCCTGGGGCCCGGATAAGTACTCTCAAAGCCGAAGAAAAACTGTGCCTAAGAGACGGAGAAGGTGCTAGAGACGTTGCGCTAGTTTCGCCATTACAGCTGTGAAGGTGGGAGCAAGCAAGGCGGCAATTCCTGGGAAGAAACTGTAGAATATTAGCAGCACCCACCTCGTTCCTTGATCCCGGTGGTTCCAGATGCTCGCCTTGGAGATGATTTCTGCTTTCCGAGAGCCGAGAAAACCCCGCTCCGGACCACGATCAGGGAGTCAAAGCTTTTACTCCATCGACGAGGCAGGTGCAGCCAGAAAGTATGTAAAAAAAAATAGCTCCAGAGTCCCATGATTTCGAGATGCGTAAGGCAACAGGTAACTTAACACCGGCAACTTGGTACTGTGTCTTTCAACTTTGCTCCCGCTGCTGATTTTGGAAAATGGTTCACTTGATGGCCCGGGCTTCCTAGCCTGGCTAAGCTTGACCATGGCAATTAGTTCCGAATGGCACCAGAGGATCCCCCTAAATCTGAATGTTCAGTGGGCGCGTGCACGTGTGGACAGAGAAATTGAGCAGCAAACAAGGGCCAGAGTATTCGCGGCAAGACCCCGGGCAAGGCATAGGACAAGTTGGTAGTACACCATGACAAGCTAGATTCCAGATGCGATCCGGGCGTTGGTGTTCTTGTCTTTTCAGACCACTATCACGTCTCTTCCTCCCTCCTTTCCTTCTTGTCATCTCGAGGAATAATCATTCTCTCGCCTTTGTTCAGCAAAAGGATTGGCCACAGTGATGGCGAAGCCACATTGCCACCAAAGAAAAAGAAAAAATAAACAAACTTTCCAGAACAAGGAAGCGATAAGTTTGGCTTCCAGATGGTCTCTGATGATTCTCATGTTCTAGTCACTCCGCCGAGAAGCTTTACCTGCGGACTGAGTTTCAGGGCACCGAGACAAAATGGATCATGACCTGCCTCGTGTCCCACCGAGCCACCGGCCACCCCTAGTGCTCCTAAATATGGCTCAATCACACACCACCATCTGCCGAGTCCCATTCTTTTAAGCTCCAAAATTGCACCAAACGAACTTCTCATACCTCCAACATACACACCGTTCCTGGCCCTACCAGGCCTTGGGAGCCCAAACAGATGCTCTCTTCCTTCTGGACACAATCATTTACTACCAAACTCCGGAAAAAATCACTACGTGAATCAAATTCCAGCAACAAGCTCCATGTACTAATAATTCCACACACGACTCTACTCATTGGGCCACCTGGGGATTCATCACCACTGTACCATGATCGTGTAGAATGTGTCCTATGACATCAATATTCGAAGATTTGCAGAATTAAATCCTCAATACTCGTTTCTAGTTTCAACATTGGCAAACAGGCCCCTGATAGCAGACACCCACAGTATCTGGACTGGTCTAGATTGAGGTGGACCTAGCAGAATATTAAGAAGACCGAGTCTTCCAGAATAATAATTTTTCCTCGCTGCATTCCACATGACTGTGCAAGGTTGGCCTGTTCACTTCGGAAGCTCGCAAAACAATCTTACCAAGTCGCCCACGTCACAGTGTCGTCCATGCAAGTGGTCATCGGGAGCTTCTGGCGATGAAGGATATGCGTCCATGTGAGCAGCCGACCTGACCCATGTAAATCTATGCAGAAAGGTGATTTCCGTTGTCTTTTTGGCACCGGTTTTGTTCCTTTGTATGCAATGTCAGGTGGGGTGGTCACATGGGAAACAGGCTTTCTGGGAGCGGTTCCATGTCTTCGGTGGATAAGTGATGGTAAGGAATCCCCCTCCATACAATCATTTCACTCCTCTCACATGGGTTCGGCCACACCAGCTCTCGAGGGGGCTGTTGATGAGGGAAAAACAACGTGTAAGCCAAATGTGTTACTATGCACATGAGACACTTGTGAGAATAGCAGTTTGAAGGAAGACAAGTTCGTAGGATGTCATATGCTCTCGCCCAGAGAAACCTTCACTATATTTGATTCTGGTAAAATGATTTGCGTGAGATTATTACCGTTGTCCATTTCCTTTGATGTCATATTTCTGATGCTCTCCAAATTGGATTCCGGCTGCTTGAGAACACCAGAAGGAAGCCAACTGCTGGTGGCTCTGAAACAGGTTCTTGTGCCTGTGATGCATATATTCTGTAGAGACGATTTGATCCCCAGCCTCGAAGCCATGTAGTGTACTCGAATTAGGTACACTATAAATTTCAACGATGATTAAAACAAAGCATTAGGTATCAACTAGATTTTACTTTTGAGCTACCTGAAAATCAGCCAACATGAAACTAACTGTTAAAATTTGTATGTAGAAATTACTAAGTTGTCCTAGAGAAGTGTACATAAAATCTTCACCATGTGGAACCTCTTCACACTAGTAATGAGACCAATCCCAAAGCTTGAGAAAGTACACATAGAAAAGAACTTGCTGAACAAATATTTACAAGAATAACTTTAATACGAAATTTAGAGCGTCAGGAACACGACAGTAGGATAAACGTCTAGACACTTGCACAAAAGACTTCTTGTATAACCTTTGTTAGAAAGAACCTAATCTACACAGTACGAACAAAATTTACTTGGTATTTAACTTCCTGTCAACACATAAAAGGACATTTCCTACATCTCATCCAACAGTTGCAAACTTAAGGGGTAATGAATAATAAGATCCCTTCGTAAGCCTGAACGTTTTAAGAATACAAACTAATTAGCCGCAATAACATCTCCTAAAAGATAGATGATACAGAATGACCCTTTGTAGTCTTTCTAGTAAGGGCGCTTCCATCCTTGCCAGATTTTGTTCCATTGGTCAAGAACTTATCTGTCCGCTGCTTCAGCTGAGACTGTTGCAGCAAGAGACCTTTCTGAATTTGCGATTTTATTGCAGATTCCTGATGGTCACAATCAAGTTAATGTGGTCAGAATACACAGGATAATAAGAAAAAATCTGCAAATATGTATGAACTTTGTCAATTATATGCCACTAAACTTTACTTTCAAGCCAAACATAGAAACAGATAGAGTACTATATGCAAACGGAATCATGAATGGATACAGAAAATTATGTACCATGACATGACATCCTTCCTCAAATTTCTCCAAGAAACCGCTAACCCAACGATCAGCATTTTCCACCCACTCATTCAAGTCTGCTACACTGGCCACCGTATTCAGCTGCACAAGGACCAACGAGTGTTTCAACATTCTAAAATATATCTTTACAAAATCAGAATTCCACACAATACGTCAAACGGATACACCTATTCCAAAATAAAGAAATGTGTTACAACAAATGAATATTAGGGTAATTCCACCATGAGTATGTCCAAAGACTATCATGCAGGATGAGAATAACACAACTGGATTCTTATTTTCCGTTAAACTACTGCCAAATTCCTTCCGTTTCAAACTCATCAACCTGCAAAAAGAAGGAAACAGGATGCTCTCCTTTCACATACCCTTTGGCCCACACGCTCTTGTTGCTCCTTCACCTTTTGTCGCAACTTGTTGATACCCATACCGACTTGTAATTGTTTTTCCTGAGACAAGCAATAATCTTGTATTAGTCAAACCAATAACTTTACCAATTCTCTTACAAATACACTAGTCGCACGTGTCAACCCACGGTAAAGAAGATAAACTTACCTTGACATAACTGACGTTCAGGTCCTTGCGGGTGTATCCACGTGTCAAATTTCGCATAACGTATTCATTGTAATCTTTGACAATTCGCATGATCAAATCCGAGGTGGAAACCCCATCCGTACGCTTTGTCTCTTTGAACTTTCCAGCTTTTTTCACCTGTTGGAACAGCAGAAACATAAGTAACCCTATGTAACAGCAAGAACGATATTTTAAAAACAAGTCAGATAACGAGACTACTATTGTGTAAGAAAAAGAAATGACTGGAAAAAGCGACTTCTAAATTGAGGACATTACAAAAAGAAAAGAAATTTAAAAATTCTCAAGACAGAAGGTCGCAGTAAAATGTCTTACAAATTCGTATACATCCTGGCCAGCACCACTTGCATCCGCATATCTGCCAGTACAAGCACAGATTTACATGGTCACGTTAATGATGAAGAAAACGACAAAGATTCAACCATCAATTTGTAAAGCTCAACTATCCAAGATTCCGAGTTCCTGCCAAACCTCGATTAGGCTTGGTTTCAAATCACAGTATTGAGCATAAAAGATATTCAGATAATGAGCAAGACATTACGGCATATATAATGAGACCAGATATTCAGATAGTGACGTACGGCAGTGCATCGTGAGCAACGAAGTCAATGTTGTGTTTATCAAGAAACTCCTCTGTTATCACCCACGGTGCATCTTGAACTACCTCGTCCACCCACCTGCATATCAAGAAAATCGTTTTTGAGTCTCAAGCGTTTTAATCATCTGTCCCAATTACTTAGTGAATTACAACCTAGTACTTTTGTGCTTAATCCATGATCAATCTTCAAGCTGCAAATTCATCAATCAAAATATGCTTAAGACGTTATGTTTACTATTATGCTCAAATGTAAAAGATTCTCGTAGCCAGCTTGTGGAAAAAAATCTGAAAAAAACAAGGACAGACTTGGCAACTTTACGAGCCTGTCTTTTCTATGCTCCGCCTGATTTTTCATTAATTATCTATAACAACTGTTCATCGCATGCAACAACCCTTGATTTGAGCAACTAGCAAGTTCGCATACTGCATTGCGTCCTAAAGTTCAACTGGTTCAAGTCCGAAATATTATGTTTGTGATCAGAAACTAACTTGCAATGACGTAGTGATTCGTAGCGCTCAGCTTCATTCATGACAGTTTTCCCTTTGTGCTTGTGCGTAAGGACATCGCTGCAGCATCCAACTAGAAGGTACACATTTGGGAACCTGCACAAAAAAAAGTCAAAGAATATGAAAAAATTGCAAATCCTCTGACGTGTCACGAACTGGCACTAACATTATAATGCAATAAAAATGTCTTTTACCAAATAAAATAAAATCTGCAAGTCCTGTGCGCTAGGTGCAGATCGGTCTTAGCGTTAATTTCGTCGCAGCTACGAGATTCTTCAGGTTTGAGCAAGGGAGATGCATGGAAATAATCAGACTAGAAATATGTCAAAAAGGTGTCGAACATAGTAGCCAAGCATGTCAAAGAAAGTTATTAAGGACGCCAGTCTAGACTATCGTAGTGTAAGCCTGAAAGTGCAAAACTCCCACACCTTAAACATGGAGAAACTCGTTATACCACAGTCATATCCAGAATCGAACGTAATGCTATTTCAGATCTTCGACATTTTAAAACAGATTCAATCTCTCCTCCCGGTTTCGTCGATTCTACCTACCACTTAAATAAACTGCAAATTCGCCTTCTAATCGAACTTAAGACGCGAGAAACAAGCACCGACCAAAACAGAATAAGAGTATCATAATCGTTCCACTACCGCTGCTTCATCACAGGCTAAACAACCTAAGAAAAATCCAAGAGATGAAAGAAGAAGAGCATAAAGACAAAGGTGACCAACGCCAATTACGCAACAACTTTCACAATGAGGAGCAGAATTCAGTCGACCTCCTGAAATTATCATCCGTGATCTAAAGAATCAGAAATTCACTACTCTGCCTCCGTCGTTCGAATGAAATTTAGCTCTAAAAAAACAACCGCTACAAGTCTACCAAGCTACAAAGCCCTTGCAATCTACTACGGCGAGCACTCCGAAAAACACCAGATCACGCGAAATTCACTACAAATTCTCACTCCACCATGCACAAAACTAAAATTCACAGACGTCAACAAGAAGCAAACCCATTCCCAGAGCAGATCAGAACCGCGAAAGAGTTAGAATCAAGGAAAAGTAAACATACGACTTCTTCGCCTGCTCGAGCGACCGAGCGTGGCCGAAATGGAAGAGGTCGTAAATGCCGTCGGCATACACACGCAGCGGCTTGTCGGAAGCAGTACCGTCCTTAGACGAAACCGGAGACGGCAGAGGCTCGTAACGCACAGGAGGAGGCGCAGGAGGAGACGACGGCGGCGAGCTCTCGGGCGACGACGCATCCTCCTCCGCGAGCGCCTCCTCATAAGCTTCGTCATAATCCTCATAATACTCCTCATCATCGTCCTCCTCCTCCTCCTCCCCCTTCTGCTCGTCCGACTCCGTCCGCCCTAGCTCCATCTTCTCCTCCCCGACCTTCTCCACCTTCTCCACCTTCCCCTCCCCCTCGTCCTCCAAACCTAGCTCAATGTTCATCGTCGCCACCTTCTTCTTCGGCTTCCGCGCCATCGACACACTCTCGTCCCCGTACGAATCTATCTTTCCCCCCTGATCCACCTCCTCACAAAAATTCGCCTCGCAACAACTTCCTTCGCCCCCGCACCACCTCTTAAGAATTCTCCACCGCAAGACTTCCTCACGTTCGCAGACGCAGATCGTGATGCACGTTGTTGTGGCCAGAGCCAGCACAGTAGGTGAGAGTATGAGACGAAGAGGTTTTGCTTTGCGATGATGTTCACCGGGCTGCGAGCTCCGGAGTGTTTGTGCGAGGAATCGCTGGCTAAGAGAGTGCCCGACGGAGGCAGCTTCTGTGAGTGGGCTGAGGTTGTACTGTTCTCTTTTTTGTTCGACTTTTATCTTTTTTTGCTGCTGCCGGATTCGGAAAGGCTCGAACCGCGGGAGGATCTGCGGCCTTGCCCGGGGATGAAATCTCCTCGAAAGCATCTACAGTTCTACCCGTATTCAATCAGATATTTCTATTCTTTGCGACCGCGCTGCCCGCTTGCCACATCATATTCCCACACTTGCATATTTAGTAGATCCTTCACCTCCCTTTTCTTATTTATTCTTAATCTCCTAAATCTCTTTCTCTTTTAGCTTTTTAGAAGAATTTTTTGCATGTTTGTGTGTTTATCGTATTTGTATGATTTCTTTTTTTCTTAAGGAAGTTTATGAATTACTTTGCAATGTTTGGCAAAATGTTTTTAGTACAAGGAGGTGGTTATATCAAATTGTCAATCCTTGGCACTCTTTTAACGTCTTAATGTAATTTTTTGCATTATTTGGTGGTTTAAGATCAATTGGTCCAATTTAGACAAAAATTAAAGTTATTTATTTTGCCTTGTATAAATTTTTGATAAGAACTTGAAAACGTGAATTTGATCATTTTGTGTATTAATACAGACAAATTTCCACATGGTTGCATCAATGCATGATATCATTATTAGCCATATAGATCAATTATTTCTAAAATACCTACATTGTTAATTTTAAATATTTTAATATCGACAAATATGACTCATATAAGTAAGTCTTCCAACTTTTCTAAATGTACAAAATATTACATTCATTATGAAGTAAAAAAATATATATTCAAATGTCTTTCCAAATATCACACATCTTAGAAGAATAACAACACCAGTTTTTAAAGTACCAAACATAGGCTAAGGTTCAAACAAAAAATAAACACCCTAATTTAAACCATATACCTCATTCATTTAAGTGGAGGATTAGCGGTGCTCTAAACAATGCAAACCAGTTTGCTGACTTCCACGTGACAACCCAAGAAGTCGAGAGCCTCCACCAATGATTCAACCAACATAGAGAAAAAGGATCAACCCATTCACAAACCATAAATTCCGCATCAAATGTTTCCAGTGAGTGCAATCACATCAAATTTGAAGGAGTAAAAGGAGATTCAACGAACATGGGTATGCACATTGCAGACTACTACAGTACCGGTCCACAGAATACAAGGCACAGAAGCACAAGAGGCGGACTCGCAGCCCGGTGGCATGCAGCGCCGTGAGTGGCCAGCGACCGAGCCCCGCTGGAAACTCGGGCCCGACGAAAAGTGGCACCCCACGGATGAAGATAGCGTGACTCGTCATCCGGTCGCCTCCTTCCGCGCCACGTCGTCCGAGGCGCTGCGGAGCACTGGACACATCGGATGCGCTCTGCTGTCATGGCTTTCGGTGGATGAACGTACTGGTGATCGTACGGATGTCGTTGAGGGGTGGGGTGTCCACATTGGCACGCCTGTTAGGGCCCAGGAGATGGACCCTTTCAACTACACGAATTTATTGCCTTCCGGGCGAAGCTCCAGGCTTCCAGCTCCCGTGTTGGTGCCACTGGCCCATGCGGCCTTGCCTTTCCTGATTTTGTGTCCTTGGACTCGGTTCAATGTCGAATGTTTCTGGCATGATCACTTTGCTTCCGTTCGAAGGTGGGAGACATGCTGTGAATCATGGTCTTGTTTTTTAAAATTCTCGGTTTTCAATGTTTTAAGATTATAATTCAGTTTTTAAACGAGACATAATTTATGCTGAGTTTGATGAAGATGTTTTAGTTCACCAGTTATTTGTTATTCAAATAAGGTGAATTGGTTACGTGTGTTTTAATAACCATTAATAGTTTGGAATATAGAGTCTTGGCAGCAATTCTGATAATTTGGATTGAGATATAAACTGAAAATCAGGAACGACACATTTTCCGAAGCTTGTTTCCAATCATCTGCTTTGAGAGGGCTATGGTTCAGCTTCGAGCTAACATGGATGCAAGTTAGAGGAATTCGTGATAAATTGATTGGAGGAAAAGTGACACGACAAGCAACACGTTGTACAGAAGGGGGATATTCCCAAAATTATATCGCAACACCGCGGACGCAGCAACAAAAAATGGGAGATTACAGAATATTAGGGGGGTTGAGGCACCCCTTTGCGGTTTGCAATATCAGTTTGACCTTGACCAGTTGCTGCAGGCTCCCCAGGGTTAACCATTGGATTGATAGTTAAAGAGTACCGGTTGACTGGTCCTGGTCCCGCTGCGGGTCTCGCAAAATTAAACGTCGATGCAGGACCTGTAGGCGTAGACCGGCCAGCAGGAAGATTTGGGTTTAGACTAGGACGAGGCAAAACTCCACCGGAGACAGATGCTCCTGCACTCACACCCGCAGGAGGGCCTGTCTTGTTACTCGATGGTACAGCAGCTGGCGGTTGGGTGTAAAAAGCATTTGGGTTGCTGTTGCTCTTTAAATGGTTGCTAGGTTGAGGTGACTGTCGGGGCCATGGTGGGTTCAATGCTGGGCCTGTTGGTGGGGGTACGTATGACCTTTGCACGGAGCCCGAACTATTGTAAGTGCCACCTCCAGCAGAGGAACTAATGTGATTAGAGTTTGGTGGTGGAAGGGGAATCAAAACAGTTGATCGGTCCGTTGATCTACCTGGGAACTTTGGGGCGGCGCTCGTGTTTGCAGCAGCGGAATTCAAGTGGGGTGCTGGAGTTGTTAAGAGGCTGCTCTCTCTTCCACCATTGCTCGTGCTCGGTGGTGGTGTGACAATTGCTGCAGATGCTGGGGGAGCAGAAGTGTCTGCCTGCTCTACGTGAGATGCTTCACCTACATCCATCGTGGTAGGTGCTTCAGCTTCGACTGGTTCGTCAACATCCATTTCCGCTTGCTGTATAAACATCAAATCATACTGTCGAGTTTTAGATTATCATGAACACCCAGGATTAGTTCATCAATGTAACATTAGTAAACCACTGGTGTTATAATCAACAAAGCCTTCCCGTGTTGCCTCCAACAAAAAAAAAAAAAAAAAAAAAAAAAAAAAAAAAAAAAAAAAAAAAAAAAAAAAAAAAAAAAAAAAAAAAAAAAAAAAAAAAAAAAAAAAAAAAAAAAAAAAAAAAAAAAAAAAAACTTTTTGAAGCAGACCATCAGCGTTTTTTGAATTGAGTATGAACACCCAACAAAAGATTTGGTATTGCTACGTGCATTAAAACTTACAAAAGAAAAGTGTGACAAGGAACAAAATTTACTTGATCACAGCCGTGCTGAGTATGACATTACCTCCTCAGCGGCATCTTTTGTATCCTCGATAACCTTTCCAGCGTCATGTTCCATTTCAGTCTCATCATCCTAACATGGAAGCAATCGAACAGAATATCAGTTCGCAAGTATAGACCAGTTACATAGTCAAATAAAAGGATCGTAACGTATAAACTATTTCCGGAGTGTTCAAACATACAATTGCAGAATCCAGAAGAGAGCTATCACTGACCGAAGACATTGCTTCGCCAGCTTCTTCTTCAAATTTCCCCCGAGCTGCACCAACTGGTAGGGGTCTCCTGCATACAAAAAGAATCAACTGTAAGTCTTTTGAACCTGATGATTCGCAACAATGGCGTCAAAGATAGAGAATAAAGATGTCTAAGTAAAGGGGAAAAAATATAATGCATAGATATAAGCAGCTCAAAAAAAACGAACCCCTCACTTGAACGACTGTTCTCGTCAACATGCATAGCAACGAACATATCACAAATGATACTCCACTAAGCATCAAGAATAATCATATTGCCACAAGCAACTAGCGTCAGAGGTGTTGTTGACCTTGAAAATGCTGCCTCACTAGCAATTACTCCCTGGTTGCGACGTCGCTGGTCATGACCCTCCGAGTCTGAGTCAGACAATTCGCCATCCCATGTGCGACCCTTATCACGAAGTTCCAAATCTTCATCCTCCTGCATTCAATGCAAGTGAATGACAGTCAATTTATAAAAAGATAATCAGGACTGCAGAAGTGCTGAATGATATATAATATCCACTGGATACAAAAATTGAATCTGAAGGCAAAGCCCAGCTAACACATACATTTTCAGGAATGTCTGTATCTGGGGGCCTGTCTGAAAATTGCACACTTGGAACATGCTGTAACTTGGACAAATTTTCCAACAATCTCGTCCTGCACATAAAATCCCGAAATCAGATTATAGCACGCTTGTTTGACTAGGAAAAGGACTTGTAAATACGCTTCACTTGCAAATACTACAAGCAGTTAACTTCTCAGAAACCCAGAGCAGCAAGGTGAAAAAGCCAACCTCAAACTATCAATTTCTTGTTTTGAATTTTGATTAGCCATGTTGCTGGGTGCAACGTGTAGTGTATAATCAGGCCCAAAGTACTCGTAATACTCATGCTGAGGCAAATTATCATCTAGTTCTTCTCCTACTGCCACAGCTGTCTGAAATGCAACAAACCAAAATGTCGATCAACAAGAAAGATACAAGTGCATAACAAAGTTCCCAATGTACTGCAGTAGTAGAACAGCTTGACCATCACAACTAGGGTATAGGGATTTGATTTTAGGAATACAGAACCTGCAAGCCTAATGCAAAGTCAACAGCAACAGCTACGGGGTCCACAGGCTCTCATACTAGCAATACATATCCCATAGACAATGTTTAAAGGCATTTCTGTACTTCCGCCACAAGTCACTTCGACATTTAGCAAAATAGGCATGATGAAGCCTCACGTTACCTCGTAGCACCAACAGCGAGCAACATTACGTATTGTGTAACCGCCGCCACCCACGAGCAGCAATGGAACATTAAAAGACCGCATGAAGCGAACACACTCTGCATGGCCTTTCACAGATAAGTTGAAACAGCCAAGGCGATCACCAGACAAAGAATCGGCCCCACACTGCAAAACCACTGCTCCCGGTTGAAATACTTCCATCACCTTCTGCATGATGGGCTTAAAAAGCGACTGATAGCTCTCATCGTCAATTCCGTCATCCAAAGGAACGTTCAGTGAATAGTACTTTCCGTTTCCATGGCCAATGTCTCGAACATCCCCTGTCCCTGGAAAGTAGTCCCCGAATTTATGAAAAGAGGCAGTCATGACTCTATCCGTCGTGTAGAACGCCTCCTCTACGCCATCTCCATGGTGTATGTCAATATCAATATATAGCACTCGCTGCATGCACAAAGTGATTCAGTATTTACTCGTAGCTCAAATCTAAGAACTAGAAATAGTTGGCCTAAGTTCCTAACTTCCTTCGCCAACTACTTAGTAGCTAGCCGAGTTCTCACTTGCTAAACTCGCCAACAAGCTAGCTACACTATATTGTCGAAAAAGGAAAAAGCAATCAATAGATACAATGAGTCTTCTTGAAAAAATTCAGCAGCTTCCTCATAATGGTAAAAAAACATGGTACTCGTTTGTCACGAGACAAAGGCGAGGAAAGCTCAACCTAACCTACGAATTAGGTCAGTAACCCTAGAAAAATGACGCTCAATTCACAGTCAGGGGTCGAACAGACCAAAAAACCAGAACGTCGAAACACAGAAAAGAACCAAAGACTTCAAAAGTCAAATGAATTAAAAGACGGCTAGTGCACAAACGGCCACTCTGAGACCTCGACGCCCGCTCCTACCATTGTGACGAGATAAATAAATGTAATCCACGTGCTTTTCCAAGCTAGCTATACCTCTTCAGCAAGGCTTTAAGAACAGTAAATGACATTGTAGACAACGACAGTGTACATGAACTGTAAACGGAACAGTAAAGTATCGGCATTTTCACTGCTTAGCCCTATTTCATAAAAATGTGTTGCATGCAGAAAGGAGTGTACAACTCAGATGCCGACGAAACCTGAATCGTTCACAATGCTACTTATTACAATACTACTAACAAACAGCGATCAGGAAAGAAAAAAAAGTAATTCCTAAACTTTTTTGCTACTTTTTGCTACTTTTTCTTCTGAAGAACAACAGCAGAAGCGAGCCGCACTTGGAATGATGTAGGTCAACAGAAACACCGGTTGGAGGGACCAACAGCATATCACAACATAAATACACAAGATTTCTGGCGTCTCAATGCTCTCTCACGTATCTCAGAAACCTCCAAAAAGCTCTCATTCAAAGGCTGAAAATGCGACGCGATAAAGAGCAGCGCGAATGCGTTCGAAACTCAGAAACGCAACTAATTCAAACACGACATCCCTCGCGACTTCAACAGACATAGAAACTGTATGTCTAAATGAAAAAATGACTGAGAAATGCGAAAATATACCTGATGATACTTGAGAAGCTCCAGAATAGCGAGGACAATATCATTAACATAGCAGAATCCCGACGCCTCACACTTCTTGGCGTGATGCAAGCCGCCGGCCCAGTTAATGGCAATGTCGCTGTGGCCGTGGTTGAGCTTGACGGCGCCTCCAACCGAGCCGCCCGCGTAGGTCTGGCAGAAATTGTACAGCCCGTCGAACACCGGGCAATCCTCGCCAACATTAAACCGCTTGAGTTGCTTTATCTGGTCGTGCTGCGTCTCCGGCGTCACCTCTTTCAAGAAGTTCACGTAGTCATCCGCATGAAACCTACACAAGTCGCGATCGCGCGCCGGGTACGGCTTCAGCACCTCCATCTTCGAATGCAATTTGTAGTGCGTGAGCAGCGCGTGCGCCATCCGAATGCGGTGCGGCTTCATCGGATGCCCCTGGCCATAGTAGTAGTTCCCGACATCAGGATCATAGAAATACGACACCCGCCGCTTCCTCCCCTCCGGCCCCGCCACGAGCGAATTCCCTCCCTCCATCTCTGCCTCTCCTCCTCCTCCCTACTGCTCCTCCTCCTCCTCCACCGCACCGCTCCCTCGCATCGCTCCACCTCTCGAACTCCCGCGACACTCCACGCAATGCCACAAACCTTGGCTCGCCGTGTACAGAATCCGACCGGGAAGCAAGTTATACCCAGTAGTCCTACGCGAGGCCGCGGCTGCTCATCGAAAATGCTGCCGCAACCCGGAGCTGCGAGACGCTCCGCAGCGACAACAGAGCAAAGTGTTGAAAGGCAGGCGACGCGGGGTTTTGCTTTGGTTAACTGAGACGGTAATCCTAAGCCGTTGTTTGGACCTAAATCCGTTGAAATCTACAACTCAGCTGCATTTAGTTTTGAAAATCATGAATTTACGAAGAAAGTGTTGGTTCTGGGTGGAGTGGTGGCATTGGGTGGAATGTTAGTTTTTCCTTAGGGCCCCTGGGGGTTCACTTCTTCAAACTGAGGGTGAGTTCCGTCGCTGCCTTCCTTCGGGCATTCTTCCATTACGAGGTTTGAGATCCGGTTACCTGCATTTTATACCCGGATTGTAGGGACTGTTGATTTTTGGAAGTGTGGTTTTCTTTTGGTCCTTGAATCTTCAAAAAAGGAGGGTGTGCTCCCTCATCAGTAGCCAGCCTCAAAATTGAGGACTTGCTAGGCCCTGGGAGTAAACCTCATACTTGTTTTAATGACGAAAGCTCCTCAAGCAAGGTATTCATTCGAAAAGGCAAAAAATCCCTATAAATACGTTGTTGATAAAAAAATTAATTAATTATTTAAAAAATTTAAAAAGGTGTAGATTAACTAAAATTAACTAATCATTGTGTGCATTAATCATTAACTAAAACGTATTTGTTTGTGCTTAATTAATTATATAAGGTTGAAGTCTTTTAGAATAAATATTAATATTTGAATTTTAAAAAAATATTTAAATTTAAAAAATTAAATATTTTTTTTCATCATGAAATATTATTTATCACTTATTTTCATCAATTATGGAACAAACTTTTAAACTATTATTACTTTGTTCAAAATAAATAAAGATCATATAATAATATATATTTAAATACATTTTTAACAAGTGCAACAACACAAAACAACTTAGAACTGTTAAAATATTAAAATTTTATCTCCACATAATTAGATGCTATGATCATGTATATTATTTTAAGTCATCATTACATACAATTCAAACTATCTATTTGTTCCATCAATTACTTCTAAATTGCTTTATGTCTTGTTTGCACTATTTCCTACTTCATTTTGGAATAACTTCCCATACATTAAAATATGGCTCAAAATAGCTTTAGATGTTTCACTACCAACATTTATTTTATTTTATTCTCTTTAAACATTTTAGATCTTTTTTTCACAGTATCAATCTTGAATTTCATTTGTTTTTCCCAAATTAAAACTTTCTTGAAAATTCCATAAATATTACCAAGAAATATTTTTTAACATACTTTTAGATGAATTAGAGCGCCTATCTTTATAAAGATAAATTCCTTCATATTTTTCCAAAAAACAAGAAGTCAATTCATTAATCCAAATTGCAATATTCAAACAACTGACTTCTTCATTTTCAAGTTTGTCAATTATTTTGTTTTCATAATATCTTCAACAATATGGCCATGAGTCATAATTAAAAATTCATAGTTGACTTGCAAAAGTTTAAAGACTAGATGAAATAAGTAAGGAAAATTTATACCAAATGTGGATTCCAATTGCACCAATCCATAAAGGAGATGAAGATCCGAAGTTACATAAACCCATCAACTTCATGGAGGGTCAGCAGCTTGAGATGAAATGTTACGCTTTATTGTCGGAAACAAAATTTCCATTTTTTAACATAGATGAACATGAATGGAGGACGAATTGCGTAGTGAAGGAGGAGGATTCTGATCGTCTCAAGGAGCTTTTGGTTCATACTCTGGCATCAGCTTATAATGTAAAACTTTCGGATCTAACAAATGTCGGGGGAGGCGGAAGTGGAGCGGGTGGAGGAGGCGGAAGAGATGTGGATGGGGGAAGTGGTGCAGGTGGGGGAAGTGGAAGCAATGCGGGTTTGGGAGGTGGAAGTGGTGAAGGCGGTATTACCATATCCTCCACTATATCATTACCATATTGCAAAGTGCGTAAGTCGTCTGATTTACTGTATACACTATAGGACAGAGCATCTCTCCAAGTTTGATAAGATTATTTTAGCGTAAGTTGAAGTGTGATTATTTTTGCTTGAGCTCCAATAACAACTTACTAGACATCTTCTCACAGATTGACCTCTAAAAACTTCAGGCCACAATATTTGAATTTCTACGGAGTCTCTTATTTTAATCTCAATATGACCTTGAGCAATAAATTATATTATATTATATATATATATATATAAATAGAAATAAAATGAAATAACATATGTATATTAAATCATATGACTTAGAATGATCTATGTAACAATGTTTTTTTGTTTGGTTATTTTTCATGGCCTTTAAAAATAATTTAATTTTTATTGTATTTATTTAATTTAAAAAATTTAACTAATCATCATTATTCTTTATGTTCATATTTAAGAAATTGTTATTATTTATTTTAAAATCTTAATTGATCTCAACATTCATATCATATTAAATCAATTACATAAGAAAAAAAATATAATACCTTCTTCATAGATTTTACAATAAACCAAAATATGTGAGCTTTCATTCTCAATTAATGATATTTAATAAACTTTTTTATTAAAGTTCATAACAAAATAAAATATTCCAAAAGAATTTAAAATTGATGAAAGTACTAAAAGGTGGAGGCCTCAACACACAGAATATGAGATGTTGTCTCAAAAGGTGGAGGCTAAGCACACAGAATGTGAGATGATAAGGGCGCAAGTGAACGACCACAATTTTTGGCTCATGAATGGCACTTCGCCAATTTTGGCAATTTTTGATTCTGTACGAATCTACCTTCACGACCTGAATGATATCGCTTGGCAGTGCATCTTCGGAGGTGAGGTACAATGGCCCTATATTTTCTCCATTGCTACACAACTGTCCAGAAAAAGGAAGAAGCATGACGCCTATACATACTACATGCTCCTACATGAAAGGGAAAGTGATTCCACTCATCACGAGGAGAAGAAATCTTGTTTAGAGATGGTTCATTCAAAGGTGAGTCCAGGTTTGGTAGGTGATGGCGTTTTTGAACTCTTAAGCTGGTACAAACAGTCTATGGCTCAACCAGACGATGTTGGGCACCATGTGGCAAGAGCCAATAAAGGCAAAAGGAGAGAGTATCTTGAGAAGATCGATGACCTAACGAAGAAGGATAAACTACCGGAGGCTTACAACAACTCTCAATTTCGTGCTCTGATTGACGCTACCAGAGCCTACTACAGTTGCAAAGACTACGGTGACTTTACATCGACTAGTGTACAGATTGGGTAGATGAGAGTTAAGAGCATCATCCTCGCCTTTGGTTCACTTGTAGATTGGTACTGACCAGAACAGGAAGTGTACCACAAATTCCAAAGACTTGATTTGTATTGAATTCAAACTAGTCTATGAACTACAGCAGTAAGACCTTGACAGGCAACAACAATTTTTATCATTTACTGTAGAGTTAGCTCTTGTGCAAAAACATTTGAGAGCTTGACAGGTAGCCAACAATTTTTATCATTTACTGTAGAATTAGCTCTTGTGCAAAAACATTTGAGAAAGCTACGAGAGTTGCCAAAAACATTTGAGCAAAAATATGCATTCTGTGTGCTGAGCCTCCACTTTTTGAAGCCACAAAACATATCTAAAAACATAGTCACTATGGATCATCATCCAAGTCCGGTTTGTTTTGTTGACTCCACCATATAACTTTGTCACCTATATTTTAATGAACTACGACAAGGATTCCGTTGCTCAACAGAAACCCTTAGCCGCGCGCACGTCGCAAAAATTCTTAGCAACTACGCGGAGATCCATTGCTACAAATTTTGAACCCATCATCTTCCAAACTCATTGCAGCGCACTAATTCAAACCAATCATCTTCCAAACAATATTCGCAATTCCAAATGATGGATAACATTGCCGACATGCCATCGACACTGCCTCCGACATTCTAAGTCCCTTTCACGTCGAGCAGCCCAATTCAATATGAAAAGGAAAGATACTCAAATTAATATTAAAATTTTCATCATTAATCTAAGAAGAATATTAAAAATCATAACAAGTTTAGTAATTATCGTTCAATTGATTTGAAATTAAAAAACTTGGATACATTTCCTTGACATTGACTCCAAAGGGTCCATTCCATGCATCATCACTGCATTCGTTTTGATTAGCGACATCAATAGCTTGCTTTTAATTAAAAACTTAGCAACCTCCGAATATATGGTACATCAAAATTATCATCGGAAGCATCCCAAGTATTGTCTGAAAGGCCATGCTTGATTGATGATGATAAACCTGCAATAAAATGTCCATCTTTAGGTTGTCCACCTCTAAAACCACCTCTTGTTGGCATGCTCACTTGCATAATTCTAAAGAAATTGCTGGATAATTCTTCCACTTCAAGCCACTTCAAAAATTATATATTATTAATGGTTATGGTATTAATATTAAATTTAGTCTAAAATATATTTATGAAACAAATAATTAATTTTCTAGACTCATATATGGTTGTAGTAAATTTTAACTTTATGTCTTGAATGATGCTAAATTTGATGGCTTGAGTATGTTTATATTTAGAATTAGCATAAATTTATATTAATATATTTTTTAGCTTTATTAATCTATCACAAAGAGAAATTATCTTTACATTGATTATAAATATTATTTAATAATTTTATCCCTATCATTGTATTTTTAATTAAATAATTTAATCATATCATGAAATTAAAATTAAAAATTTAGATCGAAAAGTTTTGATCGTGGAATTTTAAACTTAAAATTAATCATTTTATTTATGTATGAAGCATCTAATTGTAAATCTTTTAATAATTTAAAACATTCATTCAAAGGTATTGTATTAGATATAATTTTTTTTGTTTATAAAGAAAAAGAAAAGAAAACATTGATTGATCCTTTCTTTTGTGGAAATTGCCCTTAGCCTTGCAAAATTAGCTTTGGCAAGATAGTGAAAAATTCTTTGAGGCTAGTATGCTAAGTCTTGAAGTCACAAAATTGAAGCAAAACACTTACTAAAAATTCCAAATTAAGCATCTGGGTAAGGGAAACAAGAGTGCATTTTATTTATGTAGGCCATTGCACTTATCCTCTCTTTAAATGTAATACACTCTTTGTCACAATTAATGGCCACATAGTAAAAAAAATGATTATTTACGGGTTCTCTCAATGAAGGTGGCTAGAATATTTAATTTTTTTAATATAGAAATAATAATTTGTATTTGAAATATAATAATATCAAACTTTTATTGGTCATTTTTTAAATGAGTTGTAGAATTTTTTTAACTAATTCTTAAAGAATTAAAAGTTATGAAGTCACGTAAAGTCCATAAGGGAAACTACCAACGACGAGTGAAGCTAAATAATTTGGATAGAGGAGCAAGATGAATGAAAGGATGGTTTAAGGATGAATAATGTCGGGCAAAGCACCGCATTTGTTGCCACATCAACTTCATCGTACTTAATATACATTCATTTACACCCAACATTCGTTTGTCACATCAACTTGTTTCATACTTAGCACATCATTTATTTCCACATTTTAATCCTTCTAGGTTATATATGGGTTTATTAAAGAATTCTCATTTAATATGAGACGTATTCCATATTATGGTGTATAAAATTAGAATGTTTTGTAATATATAGTTATACATAATTAATTTAATTTATCAAGGAATGTGGTAGTATAAAAATGTTATTTTGAGTAATTAGTTATTTAATGTGTAATTTAAATATTTTAGAAATGTACATCCATTGAAAATATTTATCAACAATGTCTTTATAGGATATGTTTCCTTGTTATTGATGGCAAAAAACAAATATATCATCTACAAAAGGAATTTTACAAGAATGTACAAAATTGTTACTATTAAAAAATAAGGATATGAGGTAGATTATAGAGGAAAATTTAAACAGTATAAAAGATTCTTAGTGGAGAAAAGGAGAGACAAAAAGGCCTTGATTGTAAGTGATCTTAGAAGAAAAAAAACGCATTTAGATTTGAAAATAATTAAAAATGTTGGAAGTGGTTTTTAAAACTACTCATATAAACTATGATTACTTAAATATTCATGAAATGCAATTATTTTTAACAATTTGGATTTAATTGATCAAACCAAATCCAAGCCAATACAAATAAAATAACGATATGTTAATTTAATGAAATATATAAAGAATCGATAATCAATTATTATCAAAGAAAAATGCAAAGTATTGTTCTTTTCATGTAAAATATCTATTTACTAAAATTTTGATTTTCAAAATTTTACAATTTAAAA
>MU104916.1:0-41922 GCA_014871385.1 Ceratodon purpureus | reverse complement strand
CGGGGGTCGGCCCCCCGTCCCCGCCGACGGCCGACCCTCAACTCCCCGAAATCTCCAAATTCCCGTAACTCTTCAAAAATTGCCAAAGGACTATGAGATGTTTTTTGGCATCTACAGGAAATGTAGATGCCAAAAAACACCTATAAGCCCGATTTGGATACGTTTTGAAGAAGTTATGAAGATTTTAGATTCGGGATTTTTTTTAAAAAATTTGCGGCCGTCCCCGCGGCCGTCGCCCGGGACGGCCTGCCGTCCCCACGGCCGTCCCCGGGGGTCGGCCCCCTCCCCGCCGACGGCCGACCCCTCAACTCCCCGAAATCTCCAAATTCCCGTAACTTCTTCAAAAACTTGTCCAAATTGGACTTATGAGATTTTTTTTGGCATCTACAGGAAATGTAGATGCCAAAAAACACCTCATAAGCCCGATTTGGATACGTTTTGAAGAAGTTATGAAGATTTTAAGATTCGGGATTTTTTTTAAAATTGCGGCCGTCCCCGGCCGTCGCCGGGGACGGCCTGCCGTCCCCACGGCCGTCCCCGGGGGTCGGCCCCCCGTCCCCGCCGACGGCCGACCCCTCAACTCCCCGAATCTCCAAATTCCCGTAACTTCTTCAAAACTTGTCCAAATTGGACTTATGAGATGTTTTTTGGCATCTACAGGAATGTAGATGCCAAAAAACACCTCATAAGCCGATTTGGAGACGTTTTGAAGAAGTTATGAAGATTTTAAGATTCGGGATTTTTTTTTTTTAATTTGCGGCCGTCCCACGCGGTCGCCCACGCGGTCGGCCGCGGGATCGGACGGCCCTCCGCGGCCAACCATGCCGGCCGGGGCCATCCGATCCCGCGGCTGTCGCTGTTGCCGACCGCGGGGTCGGCCAAGGGGACGGCCGCGGGGGATCGGACGGCCCGCGTCGGCCGCGCCGCTCGAGCGGTCCTCGATGGCCTGCGCGGAGGTCGATCCGGGCCGTTGGATCCCGCGGCCGTCCCCGAGGCCGTCCCCGCGGTCGGCCACGGCGACGGCCGTGGGATCCGACGGCCCAGGAGGGCCGCCCACATCCGACGGCCCGCGATGTGCCAGCACCGGCCGCATCTTGGCCGTCGGATCGACGTGCGGCCGTCCCCAACGACCCCGCGGCCGTCTCCGCGGCCGTCCCCGCGGCCGTCCCCGCGAACGGACGGCCGAGATGGGGCGTGTGGCGGGATCGGCCGATCGGACGGCTGGGGAATGTTTTTACCCCTCCGGAGTCGCAAAATTATTACCGCGACGTAATTCTCGAGCGTCGGGGACGCCACGTCCGGGACGGGGGACGTCCGGGTCGGACGTCTTGACGTCCGAGCCGGGTCGGACGTCTATTTGAACAACCCTGTCCACTGCGAAGGTGAGATTGCTACCATTGTCTCAGATTGTAGATAGGTTCATGTGACTTTAGGCAAGTTGTATTTGATCATGCCCATTTCCAATACTTACTAACAGTTGTTTGAATCTATCAAATCGATTAGGTTCTTTTCTTAATGATTGTATGACAAACTTGCAGGCTGCACAAGGGCTTGAAGAGAGGCTAGAAGTTTTTCTGGAGCAATTCGAGAAAGACCTGAAGAAATTGTCAGATGAATATTTCAAGGTATTAGAAGCTCTGTCACCATGCGGTCTTTCCCAACTCGTGACTAGGTGCTTTATATTGGAACAGAACCAATTTCTCTAGAAACTGAATACGAAAGCTGATCTGTGGTTGCTCGCAGGAAAACGTTGATACCTTGATTGAGATCAAACTTGAAAAGCACAAAAACCTGTGGGAGGAGAGCACATTTCATTGGGGCGAAATGAGGACGGACTTTGACCTTTGACAGAGCACAAGCCGAGGTAGGTTTTAACTCGGAATTGCGTTAAATTTTCCCATGTACATTCTATTATCCTGGAAATCGTCTCATTCAGTCAAACCATGTCTGCGAACCACACTAATATTTATTATTTTTTTCCCAACTGGCCAGGAATATGGGGGCTGATGGAGACAGGTGAGTGTCAAACTCAAATGAGTCTGATGTGATGCTGTCTGGGTTCTGATTCCATCATGAGGCTGTAGGGTCGTCAAGCTATTATTAGCCTTCCACTCTCTCTAATCACCATTTTCCTACAACGAATTGGCTTGACGGGACTTACGCCTAATCGCCATCATTAACCAACTGATCATGGTGGGCTGTCAGGCAGGCTGACAGTCACCTCGCAGCCGTCTTCTCCATCCTCCAACGTTCGCTCATACCATCCTTCTGTCTTTGCAGCTACGTCCTCCTGCTGTTTTCCTTTGCGCTCCAGTGTTGTTCCACTTTCACCTCAGTCGCCCCTCAGTTTTCCCAAGCTCTTGTCCTACGCCCCCGTTTCTTCTCGTTGGTCCTTGTAGTTTCCGCCGCCATGTCTGACCTTCGCTGGATCGTAGATTGTGCGAGACACAAGCGAGGCTGCTTCGATGTGGTGGCGTGCCATGTTTTCATTGATCACGTACTGGAGTTTGCTTGTGCTCCCGCAGATCCGTGGGATGTTGTCGATCGTCTCAACGTTGATAGCAGCCTGCTGTTGGAGCTCATACCGAAACTTTCGTGCCTGTCGAAGGAGTGGAACGCAGCGCTGAGGTCCCGGGTAGAGTACAATGCCTTGCGCGCTGCTCCATCCCTGCGCAAATTCCATTTGCCTGTTGGCGGTAGGAAGTGGCTGCTTCACCGCCGGGGAAATCGGTTGGCGGAGTTTCATACCGCCGTCGCAGTGTTCAGCAAATCCTGGTCCTTCACGAGCCCTCTGCCGATGAGGCTTCGGACCCAGCCCTTGGGGGAGCTCCTGAACTCCGAGCTGAACTCCCTGCTTGCCTTTCTCATGAGCGGGTGGAATCTCGAGGTGCACGTGATCCCAGGAGATGGGCAGGAGGAGCCTAGAGACCGTCTGGGTCACGCCGGATCAGCGCTCCAGGCGGCCATCCCCACATGCGGCCAACATTGAACCAGGTCAGTACTCTGTCTAACTCCACTTACCTCGTCCACAGCAACATAAATGTTTAAGCATTCCTGTATTAATTGTTCACATGTAGATACACTTTCATGGGGCTTTTCCTTGTCACAATGAGTTGTAGAAGAATGACAGCTGTTGGAGGTAATCTCTTACATGGCAGGTATGGAGCATGTTGCTGAAACAAGCCCGTGTACCCAAGCTGGTGGAACAGAGAACTAACTATGCGGCACGAGATTCGAACCTTCTACCCATGAATCCATTGATGGGAAGGAGTGGCCACCATACATTTCGGAAGCAGCACCTGTAGGCAAGGGAGGCGAGGCTGGCAAGGAGTTCAAGGAAGAAGGGTCTTTCAACACTAACCCAAGCGAGGAGAGTTTTGGTCCTACAGTGTGCCCAAAACCAGGGCTATTGGCGCGATGATTTAAACGTCGAGAATTCCCGAAGGAGCAGCACTGAAATTGTGTTAGATTTGGTTTTCTTTATATGGTTAGTGTACGGGTTTTGTTTGCGATAAAACTTAGAACTGTTCAGGGCTTCACCTTTTGTTGGATGCAGATGTTTCCTTTTCATTTTTCTGTGTTGGAAAAGCTACGATGACTGTCTGTCACGCCTGTGGGATTGTATTAAATTGGTAGTTCTGTATGATCCACAAGCTGATGATTTTCTTAGTTTTCGAATATAAGAGATCGTCAACACGCATCAGTGCGCTGTGGAGATGCTTTCTTCTGTGCATCTACAGAATCAAAGTACCAGTTTTATAGAAGTCTGTCTGCTGGAGCAGGACCCACGCTGAAAATCTAAGAGAGGATACTACGTCTTAAAAGTTTAGTTAGGTCCGGAGTTCATATTGAAGCTTGGCCTTCTGTCCAGGCCGCATCCCAGACATTCTTGACAATACAGATTCTATGATGTTTACTGCAAATTACAATGCGCTCGCTGCTCAAATTTAACGATCACCAATTGTGCCCAACTAGTAGCGTATAGCAAATCACTGGTTACTTCGTTTGTGACAAACCATCTTACTCTTTCATAAGCAGGTTTTGTTTATATCACCCACTCAAATGTTCAATCCTAGGCGGAACGCATAATTAAAGTACTGAGGCTCACCTTGCCTAGTCTCTTGTATAGTACTGAATAACTGTTCCAAGTGTGAGGATAACCTTGATGTCGTGCATGATAGTAAAATAGAAGACTGCCAAACATAATGGAAATAATACAGTCTTTTGCTGATTCTTTCGATGTGTATACGTGTTACAGAATAGAACCATGGAAAGTTGGTAAGCCGATGAAGAAGCAAGATGAAAGTCTTTTCCTAAAATTCTTGCAACTGCTCTGATACTCTACTGCTACTTTCACTTCACCTTCCGTCCACAATCTTGCAAAAAGTGCCATCGCAGTGAGATTGGAGGAAGTAAGCGAAAGGTAAGTCTTACTGCAGCGTTCTAATAAGGTTCCTCTGGACATGCATTTCAAACCTGTTCTGTCTATGACAGGAAGTGGACATTCAATGTTTTTGGCAGATATCACAAAGTCGTGAGAAAAGGGGGTGGTGTATGTACATCGTCGTAACATTGAGGCAGTGAGCAGAGGTTCGGCGTTCATGGGGGTCACACTCTCTACATATCCAGGCGAGTACCCTCTGAGCTGGCCATGGACGTCGTCGCAGCCCAGAGGAAAAATTAAGTCTGCTAAGAACAGAAGCGAGATGTTCGGGAGTACTGACATCAGTCATTGACGTTGAAGAAGAGCGACCATGTGCAGTGCGGATTCTATAAACACTTCTCACAATCACTCCGCAGTTCCTCTAAGTTCTGACTACAAACAAATAACGCTCATTCCTTCTTCACTTCGTACCTGCACTCGGTGACCTGTGTAAATAGAAGTGTATCCCTGATCTTGAGGTCGTTCATTGCGATGAAATCCGACCAACCCATGCCGAAGAAGCAGAAAGTTTGTTTCGCAGTGACGCACATGCCGCTCTTCACGACGTGTTCGCGGACAGGACCAGACAGTGTGAGCAAGCTGCCGTCGAACTTCGCTGCCCCAACGGAGCGCCAGAACGAGGTGGGAATGTCCTGCAACAACAGAACAGAGAACGTCAATCCCAGAACCAATCCGCTTTAGAAGACACAACCCATAAAGGGTAAGCTCAAATGCTACAGTAGTACTACTTGTAAGCATCGGATTCACGACTGTGAGCAGGTGGGGAGTCACCAGGCGCGCGGATTTGTGAGGCCGGGTATGTGAGGCGCGGAGCTTCTTCCTAAAGTGGGGCGCATTTACGTTGACCTCCTGCGGCTTTTCCACAGCGATCTGCGGAGGACGACCTCGGTGGTAGGCAATGCTCGCCACAAGAGTTCGCTCATCCACAATCTCGAAGCAGAGGATGTCCCCGACAGAGACGGGCATGTGCTCCATGAAGTTCAGCCAGCCAGCGCTGTCACTAATCGCTGTGCCCACACATGTAGACGATGAGAGTTGCGTCATATGGAGAGGCCACTCCGTCCGTGAGCGGCTTGATGTGAGGACGAAGCATTGCGCGACTCTGGGCCATCCCGTCGCTTCAGTAAAATCAGCCGGTACCTCCTGCCACAGTGGAGGAGACATGCGGAAGTTAGAGAAATGTACACTTAGCTGAATTCAGAGAGAACTTAGAAACTACATGTTCGCATGGACGGTATACCAGACGTGTAGGTCTATTCTTTGCTGCAATCCGAATGGTGAAGTACTTCGCTGCGGCCTCGTCGAGGTCCTCCAGAATCAGCTTCTCCAAGTTTCCGGACATTGTGGAGGGGGCTCTGCACAGAAGGCGACACAGGTGGGAAGGGACTAAATCGGACTGCACGGAGAGAGGATGCAAACGCGCAATTGCAGGAAGAGAAATGACTGGGATATCTGTCGAGGCCCTTCCCTGTTTATGCAGCAATCTGATAGTGGGAGATGAGCTAGGGCACTGACATAATGAGGAAATCCGATCTGCGGATGCACTCATAGCCAATGCGTCACCTCCAAGTTATTAATTCGGGCTGCCCCATAATGACCTTGCCCAAGATTGTCCAAAAAAATCAGATCTATTACTTCAGAAATCATGTGGGGACTTACAATTCCTGCTTCAACAAGATGTTATTCGCCAGGAGATGGAGGCCATTCAGTGCGCAGACGATGGTGGGGAAGGTCTGCATCCGAGGATCCCCAACATTGTACTTTCCTTTACAATATCGTGTGAAGTCTTGTACGACACTATCTGCAGGGGAGAGCCTTGCAGCATGCTCAGTAGGTACTTTCGCATCCAATTCGAAACCATAGCACGTTCGGACTCCGTTTAAAACGTTCCTCAGATGTGCATGAACAGCATAGAAACCCAGGAACACGGAGGGAATGGCATCATACGCGGACATCAAGTACAGTGACACAACGAAAGTGACAGGACAGTGGAAGTGAACCTCCGCTGGGCACTGAAAGCGAAACCTCTATTCAGTGTCAGAAGTGCCCATCAATCGCCCAGAAAGTGCTCTCACAGTGCCATGCGAGGTACCAAGTGAAACAGTGCCTGACCAAGTACCACACACTGAAATCTTCAGTTAACTTTACACTTGATGTGAACCTGGGGTACAGTACCTGCTCGAATTATGGTTTACTAAACGTGTCCGCCTACATTTCTCTAAAAATGCAACACAAAATATAGCACACTTGTAGTACTAGAAGTCATCAGCAAGAAGGGGAACTTCACCTGCATATAGTGTTCTTCTGCTCGGGTAAAGACTCATCTGTATCGCAGATTCTTGAGGATGAGATTTGCTACAGATACCGCCTGAAGTGAACAGAGCTCTTCGGGCCACATGAACTCATGGTAGTTAATAATCGCATCTCCGTCATGTTTTACCCAATGAAAACTATCACTGATAACACCCAACCATCGCCATCTCAATGCAGGTCAATAAAATATGCTGTAGGCAACTAAGTACCACCTCAAAAGGTATAGTCAATGTTTTGATACATACCCTGGAATTCACTTCGCACTTGTCGAAGTGAAACTCATCAACTTATTACTTCACTTCTTACGGGAATATCCCTTCCGTACTGCAGAAATAATGTTGGGTCGATGCGTTTCCACTTCCACGCACTTGCTCGGGGACTGGGCTCGTACTCGACCACTTCGTCACTTTCCTTTCCCGCTGAACTTTGCAGAGGCAATGTAGGACTACAACACTGCCAACCTCGTGTGACAAACTTATCCCGCCAGCCTCGGTGATTAGCCACAGAAAAGGGGAACCAAGTGCTCTAGCAGTGGAAAGTACAGCACAGGCACTGGAGATGCGCCAGTGCAGGCAAGGCTAAGCACACTCCACGCGACATCGCAAAGACATACGAATGCCAGTGGACAGCACTAAGTAAACTGCAACTCAGAAAGTCACCTCTCAAGTGTGCAGAACTGGAAATCCAGTAATCAGATGTCGCGGGCGTCCCCCCTGAAGTGCCGTACTTGTTCTTTCGCTTGTCCGCCCCTTTCAAAGCAGATAAACTGGGTCCAATACGTCAATCCATTGACCGCACAGCGCCACAGCGTTCCAGAACTGAATAATATGTGCCTGCGGACCACTTCACCAGAAGTTACGTGTTTGTAAGGGCTGCGCAGTGTACCAGTCACTCCGCTGCTTTCAAACACCGCCATAGAAGTAAGCAGTCAGTGAAGGTCGAAACTATTGGGCAGTACGCTCCGTGATACCAATATATTGTTCAGAAAGTGGAACCGGCCGGTACCTTGCATCAAAGTAGAATAACCCTCTATCCGCATTAACTTTTAAAAACTGTGCTACCTGCTAGATTGAAGCATAGGTACGAAATTGATATGTTACGATTCTATTTTGATAAACATTAGCATGAGATGCCTACTGAATTTAAAAAAATTTCGACATAAATTACTGTTCTGCACATTAAGAGCAGAATTTGTGACATTCAGCGATGGACATGTTCAAGATGAAGTCAGCAGTCGATTCGTAAGCATCATACCTCCAGGTAATTGGGAAGGGTGGCAGAGAGACCAACAAGACGAATCATACTTTCTGATGTTTCCACCTGCACAATAAGAAAGGATGTAACGTTCAGTGGAGCCTTATCTTGTGATGCTTTCCTTGCTTGTCCAAAGGAATCATATTGTACGATTTACAATGACCAACAAAACAGGTATTCCGGAAAACATTAGGGTCATCTCCTTGGTAATTGCGTCGTAAAAATTTGGTCTTACGGAAATATACAAATGATATCTACAAATTCATGAGATGCTCATACAGTATATTTTGAACCACGTAGCCAACAAAATGCATATTATTCAAAATACCAATTTCGCCATTAAGGGAAGACTAGGGTGGTCAAAACCTTTTCGCAATAATTTTGACAGCACTTAGAAAAGATGGATTTTATTCTTGTAACCATACCTGAGGAAGGGTTCGAGCCACGAGTGTTTCAATTACAGGACGACGATCAACTTATTGCAGATGGACCTCGTCAATAATCAGCAGCTTCACTAAGGTAGCGAGCGCCATATCGCTGGTCTTACGGGTGATCACATCCCACTCCTCTGGTGTTGTGACAATCATCTATCAAATGCCACCAAAATCTCGTCAGACACTTCTTCAACATTTTCCTTTCTAAAGGAAGTCAACAACAAATTATGTTCCAAGTTGCAGAGAAAAACTGAGCTCACATGAGCCAATCCATGGCTAGTTAGAGTAACTAGTTAGAGTAACACTCTCAAATGAAAGATGGAAGTAACTAGACGAGCGTACCACATTTCAGCGACTTTAACCTCAGAAGAGTCTGGGGGAGAGAGATTTCTGAATTTGGAACAAAGATCAAATCATCATCACACGTGAAAGAACACAAAATAGGGTGCCATTATTTCACCTGAGTTTCTTCAAGCTCGTGTTTGGTTAATTGCATGTCCCCAGTTAACTCTTTCACTACCACACCTAAGGATGCTAGCCTGCGACTGAATGCTTGTGTCATCTCCGATGCAAGTGCCTGCGCTGAACATAAGGCCAATAAGGAACTTCACATTGAACATCGTAAGCAAGCATAAATATACTCCTTCAAGCCCAGATCGAGCTCCACTCATCGATAGAGCCAATTTTCTGACATATCCACCAATCATGAATCCTAACTTTCTAAATAAAGAGGATCATACAATACCCATAAATGGGTATACGTAAGTTCTCTCTTGAATCACCGTGAAGTACCTTCATAGGAGCTACATAAACAATCTTCAAATCATTTTTCTGCAGCACGCCATACTTCAAATTCTGTTCTATCTGTATGCAACAATCCAGAAAGGTTAATCCAACAATACAATACATAGGGAAAGCAGAAATAACTTTCGATATAGAAAAATTACGATTCCAGACTCGGGAAAAAATTAGACACTATTAAAAAAACATTTTAAAATGACCTTTCAGACAAATGTAGTACACTTACCTCGTGAAGCACAGCGATCATGGCAATATTCGTTTTACCAGCACCAGTTGGAGCGCAAACCTGTTTGGACAAGCTTGTCGAGTAAATTGTATAGAGGACGATTTAAGAAAGAGTACAGCAATTATGACCTTTCGAACAGTTTCTTTAAGAGAATCTCTGTTGCTTAAAACTACATGGAGAACCATAGTAACTGAATATGCATGGGAATGAATCAGTACGGTACTTGAAGCATTTACAAAAACTGCACCAGTCATGTCAAAGGTCGAGCACACTTACAAGTAAGTTCTCATTGCTATTGAGAGGCTGTAGGGGAAGATGCAGCTTTGGATTCGATTGAGTGTCTTGTATCCTTGAAATGCAAGTTGAGCAAAATCTGGCAACTCTGTTATTTAAACCTGATCAATCAGAAGTAAAAGTTATATCCATAAATAATCTTCAATCTTAAAATTAGCAAGGACGCATCCAATGTGAAAAAACAGCGATACACTTTACCAGTATTAAGAGGTACTCCTCACCAGCTTCTCGTGGAGCTTTAGTGCAGCGGTGGGGGTGGGTGGAACTCGTACTTCTTCGTAACCCTTGAAAACCTTCCGAATTGAGCCTTCTGGCAAGGCCGTTCCAGTCAACAGCGTATCATCTCCTTTACCAACCATGCTATCAATCACACCACTGCCTTTCTCACCAGCTTCAACCAAAGCATAAAAACCCCCTAATTCTGCTACGAAATCGAGCTCTGCATCAGCATCCCCATTAGCGACTCCTTTAGCTTCCTTCTTCTCTTCCTTCCTACGGACCTTTGACCATCTTTTTGTCCAGAGCGGAAGTGACAATCACCTGTTCATCCAAAGATTCCAGGTTCAGTCCGTGTTGTACTGAATTGTTTTTATGCAAATCCAAAAAGACAGAAAGTATACAAAGAATGATTAAGTCGGCAGAATTCCGTTTCTATTATTTTCTCATATGTTGATATATACTCTCACAGTGATGTAGAGAATTAAAAAACCTGTGTGCCGTAGCTGGGCATGCGTGACTGAGGACCGGGGCCAGCTTTCTCTGACTTCAGGATAGAAATGGCTTTATGTACGAGCTCCACAAGCTCCTTACGGTCCTGCAAGATCCGGGCAGGGATTGCCGAAAAAAAATTCATTTGAACTTCCGCATGTTGATAAATCTATGATCATAGACTTAAGAATTCAACCTCTTACAGCACATGAACCAAAGGCAAACTGATAGTCAGGCCTAATCACAAGAACAAGTTATTACTCATTAAGAATGTACTAAATCCCATCGGTACCCTTTCTACATTAATTGTTCATACTAATTCGCAACTAATAGAAAGAACAAGTACCTTTAATAATTCCTGAATTAGCACAAATCCACCGTCCCCAACGAGATCAAATACCTCTGCTGCAATCTACATTCCAGACAGCAATCACACGTGAGGTAGTATGAATCTAATTCTGGAAAAGATGACGACTGAAAAGGACCCAGTGCTACACTCCAGACTTCAACTATACGTAACATGATGGTACAGAGAATTTAATCTCATGTCAGCGCGGGGGTTAGGGTGTATGTGTGGAAGAAGCGGCATAGAATGAAAAAGCGTCGTGGTGGAACAGTATAGAAGGCGCATTCTTCATCTCCACCTCATATCAGAAGTTCTTCTAAAATTGTCTAAAACTAACCCTTACCTCATCGCCAGACCGTTCAGAATCAAGAACATGATAAAGCGCCATGGCCAAGTCCGTCCCTGTCAACTGCCCTGCTTGCTCGCACGTTTTGTAAAACCATCGCAAGGTAATCCCTCCCACTCCATCGCTTGAGGGCGGATGCCATTCTTCTTTAGAAGCCTTATAGACTGGTCCATCAGTTTGATCAAACACTGCAGACGCATTTGAAACACCTATTGAATTGTCTGTCAAGCTGGGAGAAGTAACAAGATCATCCTAATCATCTTCGCCATCGTCACTGTCATACTCAAAGTCATCCGGCCTGGCAGACGGCACTGGAAAGCTCAAATTTGAACCAAATTCATCCGAAATACTACCCAGTCCCTTGCTGCCTGACTTCTCCTCTTTTTTCAAACCCAGCCGCCAGCCGTGAATCTGCTGAGCGAAATTCGCGGCTTTTGCTAATCGATCATTTAGAAACGTTCGACCAAAGATGTTTGCTACCTTTTCTCTGCAGCCAATCATTTACATCAGTCGAGAGGCAGAAGTTTATTCCACATCAAAGTGACCAAAAACTGGTTAGCTGGCTAGTAAATTGTCAAGAGGTCTGAACGTCTCAAACAAATTTTTATACCTTTTCTGATTAAGTTCGGGCCCTGCATTTGCAATATCTAGATCGTATATCACGTCATATATTAGACTTGCGGATTGCTGCAATTCATCAGAAGAGACTTCCAAATCTAATAAATCCGAAACAGCTACCAAGTACTGCTCATAAGCGTGGCGAATCTGCGCTGGAGCTACAATACACAAGAAAGCAATGTCATCAGCAGGTGACACTACATCTTTGGTCGAGCTTTACCCATGACAGAACTGCTCAGGCAAGTACCAAAATCCGCTCTGCAACAAAAATGACATCATAAATATGGATAACTTAACCACATCTTTCCAGTAAATATGGATGTTCAAAACAGTGAAAATACGGGTTCATACCATCGTCCGAAGAGGGCACCAGCCTTCGAGCGAATTCGGAAGAGCCAACAGCAGCAACACCAATTCTACCATTCAAACCACCGCAATGAAGTTATGTATTATCTTAACAAAAATTCATAGTCACGTTGAATTAAATTCAGCGTAGAGAACGACTAATTATGACGATGACATGAAAAATCAAACATCATCATCCCCTACTGGGAGAAAGTCAGAAGAAAAGTCCAAACAGATACACTCACCTTCACTGACGCCTTTGCTCGAGAACGCGTTTTCTTTCAATATATAACTTATCAATGTCAAGAGCACTCCATGGACTGATAAACTGTCGAACGGTGGTGCTCAAACGTGGCTTCTCCAACACCGAGCCGCGTGCAAGAATATCAACCATCGTATATTTGTCAACCAGTGAATGGCCGGTTATATACATCATCCAAGAAACTCGAAGCATCAGAGTGTGTCTTCAGTTCCTAAACCCTAAACCCTGGTATTGGAACGATTACACTGCTACTTCAAACTAGCCGTGGCGAAACTTTCGATATAGAAATTTTTAACAGCAATGACGGCCACCTTTCCAAGCATGATCGAGAAGCCTCCACCCTTCCGACAATAATCCAACACTCACACGTAATATGTTATATTCTACATTACAATCAAAGTGACAACACTGCTAACTATCTTTACATCAAGATGATTTCCGGAGCCAGTGAAAGCGAAAATCACTGAAGCTTCCGAACTCATTATCATGAATTACACTAATTTAGACCTCACGCCTTGGCATCGACCACATCTAAAGAGAAATTAGCCATTGCACACGGTTGCTTTCCAATTCCAGAACGACAATTCGCAGCCAAACACTAATCACAGCATAAAATTCACTACCTCAATCACGAATAATCAAGCAACAAGAAAATCCACCGCAATCAGCCTAACCCTACGCAATAACTAAACATGAGAATCCAGCTCAGGAAACAGAGGAGCAAGCGAATGCGGCACAGTCAAACCCCGAATCGAAATCCTCGGCAGCTCACGCCTCTCCTCCACACAGAAAGTGTTCATGGCAGACAGCCTTTCCCAAACTCCAGCGCAACAGAGCACCATAAATTGCCACTCCAAATCCAAGTACCTAATCCATTACATCACCTCAATCACAACCCTCGCTAATCCACCAACACTACCAGTGCACTAACCCCAGCCACATCATCCCATACGAAAATCACAAGCTCAGGTTCGAACAAACGGTTGAGACACTGTTAGGGACTCTCACGTCTAGAAGCTCCGACAAATAAAACCCTTCAATCCTAAGCAAAGTAGCCCAAAATTATTCATGCTGTATCCGTCCAATTCCAAAGAACACACGGATATGATCCGCGACGATAACTGCAAAGTTACCACATAATGTCAACATCGTCAGTTGGAACAAGGAAAAGTCCCTCATTCAAGGTGAACAAGTACAGAAAGCCTTTGTAACGTTGTTCTGCACATTTCAAATAACTCTCAGTTCGATCAAACGGTTCAGACACCTGTTGAAGAACGGCAAAAAAATGAAAATCCACAGAGAATATTCTACCACAAGCTCCCTGTGGAGGATGTCCATGACCTATAAGCAGTTCACCAACAACTTGTATAAGCATCCGTATGAAGAACAGACCGCTCGAGTCCACTCAATGCGCATTGTATGCTTGACGTTCTTCTACGTTGGACAGGATTTCTTCCCTGGTTTCTGCGGTCATCTTGAACCGGGGATTCCTCTTATTGCTCTTGTATTGCACCAAGTCCACCTTCGACTGAACCACAAGGTGAGAATAGTTCCAGGCCTTTGGCTCGTCCTCCAGTAGTTCGTACCTGTATGAACCCGAGGCACGACCCACACTTGGAAGACGACGGTAATAAGTACCGCTTATCAGCATAGTGTCCTTCATCCACGTGCAACCCCACCCGTCAGTGAACGTTGCAGCGTTGCCATGCACGGGCATGTCGCAGAGCACTAAAAAGAAACGGTCCCCGTGCTCTGGCCGATCAGTGTAAACGACATACGTATCACCTGTTTCCACTCGCTGCGCCTCAGATTCCAGGTCCGCCTCATCTTCCCCCTCGTCAATTAAATCATCCTGGAATTCCTCCTGACCATCACGGTGGCTAGCTTCGTCCACAGGAGCTGCACATTCTCTCTGCACGGCGTTGCTCGCCTCCCCCACATAACAATCCCCGCCGTCCAGGGCGGCTTGGGTATCTCCAGCATGTACCGTCGCTCTTTGAAGACGAGTACCTGACCCGACCGCCTCCAAAGCGAAACACATACACAGTAATTATAATTTACATCATTCGCAGCCCCTGTTTTTCTATCGAGACAGGAATACATCCAAGGGTAACAAAGCCGTAGAGAACACGAAGTGCCTTAGACAAGGAATAGGGAAGAATTACAGAATGACTCACTGGAACGGGCGTGAGTGGCTGCAGCACTATGAGAGCCCAGTGCTTGATGTGTCCCTGTCGCGCACAAAGCATAGGATTGTCGTCCATGCATTCTGGACAGAAACAGGCCAACTGTCTAATATGCAAGTAAGTGAGGTTCGTGGGGGACACAGAGGACACAGAATGTACTGATCTTGTCCCAGGTATTGCTTGACAGTCCAAATCTCGACCCCTGTCAACTGCTCCAACTTCAATTAAATGGAAGTAGCGAACTACAGTCCTCCGTGCTCTCCCATATGCCCGATGCTCTTCCTGCTCCTTCCGATTGCAGAAGTTCACAACATCAGCTGCTGTCTGCAACTTTGTGCGTGAATCAAAATTCATCTCCTCTCTACGAATAGCACACTTCAGCATGGCACCAGCTCCATCATGCACCCCTTTGCCGTGGCCACTTCCAAAGTAGGACCAGACCATCCTACAGCCATTTGGCAACTCCGGCGTAACCGTTGTTGACGGATATCTGCACTTTCAAGCAAATTCTCAGAATTCCAAACAGAGTACTCGTAATTGAGAGAAATAGAAATAAGAAGTTAAGCTCTGCACACTAAGAACTCCTCACCAGTATTTGATAGACTCGGTATGACATATCGAATTGCAATCATTAGTTATTATTAAAAGCCCATGATTTCAATCTTCAAAAATTTCGTTACCATGATCCATACCCCGACCATGACGGATCCTAGCTCAGTCCCTGAATCATGACCTAAGTTTCAGAATTAACGTCGAGCACTCAGTGAACAAGGTCGACTTACAGAAGAGAAGTTCCAGACGAGTAGCCCACTGTTCAGACAATGCTGCGGGCAAGCTCTCACACCCAGATTCTCTCTAACTTTCCCCTCATCGACACAGAAACACTCAAAACTGAACCCACTATTTGTCCTTAGCCTGAAACACTCACATAACCCAGAATAATCTGGAGCCTCAAACTTAAAAAGTAAAGATCATGCTTTTCACCCCTGTCCATGTGAGGTACAGATCATGAATCATCAAAGCCTCGCAAGTCCGATGTTTCAATGTCCAGTAACATCTCGAAATTCTCTCAGGTTCAGAAGCGTATAGATAACTGGAGTAGAATCTTTCATGAAACCAACTAAGACAGAAAAGTTCCTACTTTCGACAAGCTTGACAATTTCGACAGTAATTCTGGTAATTGAATTAAGCTCTTACAACAACTCAAGCTGTCACGGTAAGTTAGAGCTCAAGTCTAAGTCAGCTAACTCAGTACTTATCAACATACTCAGGAAGTCTAAGAGGAATTAACACTGTGTTCAGGTAGCATACATTGGAAACCAGTAGGACTCCAGCAGTGGAAGGATTCAAGTCACTGTGGTGCTGGTGTAAGGTACTGTCAGGTCGTGAATTCGTGGAGAATCCGTGCACGTACTTACACAGTGAGAGTGGCTTGCGGCAAATACAGCAGCTCTGCATGTTGCGCTACAATCTAGTTATGTACTGAGGAGTTTGTTGAATAACTATTAGGAAGTGATATCTTCTCCAGGAGATCCACTTATCAGAGTGTCATAGAGGACGACTTAAGTGCGCAGGTAACACACCACTCGACATCCTCGCCCTGTAACTCCTCCCGCAATTCTCTCTCAAACCTACCATGCCCCTCTCCTCCAAACTATCGCCGCAACAGCCACCACTGAACCACACGACTAGCAGTAAAGCCCGCTCACTACCCGGCCGTAACAACTAAACAGAACATCTCAACCAACCCGCCTGCAGCTAGCGAAGAAAACCAGACGTCCAGCAATCTGTGATCTTCACCGAGGCCCAATATTGGACCTCCAAGCGCTCAACACCCTGCTATTGGGCAAAAACACAAAACGACCGTCGCTCTCTCGAAGCTCTCACAGAGAGAGTTATGAAACACTCTCGCGCACCAAGCAGTGATATAGATCCGCGTCTATATTGTTTACGATGTGCATTTCAGGGGTAACTGCTTACATCCTTTTAGATCACGGTCGCAGAGTTACGTTGGGCTCTGGGACAGTACTTAAGCGAGGAGACGTGAGTTCAGAGCAAGTCCACCAAGCCAAGCTCAACCACGTGATTTTCAAAGTCGTGGCACCAACCAGGTTCGTTTTTACTACCTTTCTTAGATTTGGGCCTTGACAATTGGCTGATGTTCACTTTTGAAACTGATCATACGTACAAAAAGTTTTGCATGAGCAGCCATGGGCGACACTTTTCTCCCACTCCACCCCACACAGAAAACACCAACGACAGACCACCAAACATCACCGAATTGCAAACACCAGGATTGTAAACAACTGCAAGAGAATCCTCCGTCACTCACCGATGAGAGCAGCAGCAAACAATGGAAGCAATACACCACCAACCCACCTCCCAATCCCACCCCATTTATTTTGAGGCATGCATGGACAGTAAAATACAGTGCATGGGAAAATAGGCAAGAATGATTCGGGGCACACCTGGAGACGTGATACCAGCACCTCCTACTCTTGAATTGTGCGGCACAGCCGTCAGACCAAACAATGTGCTCGTTAGGCTTGATCCCCCTATCAGTGATATGCTTCCAATGCCGTGCAAAGCAATGCTGGACAAAGAGGGTATCGTGCTCCGCGTCATCGCTGATGTAATAGTGATATTCGGTGATGAGCTTGGGTGCACCTGATCCTCGGTCAGCAAGGTAAATCGGATTCCACCGGTACATGATGTGCACTAGTATCGTTATCTGGTGCTGGAGCCAGTGCATCGACTGCACCTCCTGATAGGGCTGAAAAGTATAGTTCTCTGCGAAATCCACGACAGACAGAACTGAGTCGGGTGGAAAGGTATCTATTGAAACCTTGTACTGCTCGGCCTGCCATTTCGCTACGTAGTTGTGTACAATGAAGGGCCTCAACTTCTGCCTCAAGTAATCAAGAAACACAGGCGCCCCTGTGGTCTTGTACATCATACGAAGAACTTTGTTTTCCTTCCCTGCCCGCGTTTTGCCATGAGCAACCATCTCAAAGTTGTGCCACTGTACCATCAAATTGACATTCTCGTCCTCTTCCCGCGGACACAAGGGCAGCATGTCCACCCCACATACCTCACACTCGCCCTTGATACACTTTTGATTGTGCCAGCCGTCCTCCTGTACCGGACAAAGAACGCTGTGCCACATATCTGTTAACCCTGTGAAATGAGTCAACTCAGCATGGCAGGTAGATGTCCCGTCCACTAATGTCGACTCCACACTTGCAGGCTTCTCGCAGACCTCGCAGCTGCACCCACAGTGGCGCCCATGTATACCCTTCGTTGTTGTCCTCATGTTATTCCAACCAATCCGTAGCTCTGCAATCTCGCAGTGGTAATGACAGGCGCAGGTATTCCTCTCCCTTAACCTTCTCACGTAGAAGGGCTTCAGCAGCTCGAACGCCCGTAGCCCCACCTTCCTCGCCTCGTTTGCTTCCCTGAACCGCGCATGGAACTCCAACTGTGGGACACGCACACACCCACAAAAATACATCAGAGAAGCCCTGGCAAGCCAGTCAATGAACATCCCGCATACCCCAATATCATGCTCAGTGAAACCTTAGTGTTTCGCTTTTCCCATCCAGGTAATAGCCGAAACACCCTACTTCAAACTGAATCCGGCATGGCTCACAGTCTAATATGCAATTGGTGCCGAAGCAACCGGTTCTTAGTTCACAAATCTAGAGTTAAACCATGTTACCCACGTCGGCACATTGTCATGCATAACTTTCATCGAGTCAGGGACTACCGTAGCAGCCGACTGTACAGTTTCACCTGCCCATACAACTCATGCCACTTCGCACCATCAAATGGAGCTTAACCACATAATGCGCAGGCATATAATTATGCCAACATCTAAATCGACGAGTATTGGTAGTGCCTTACCTGTTCATCTCCTTCCGAAGGTAAGTGTGATCCTAAAAAACGGACGCGAAGAGCACAAAATCAGACATTGCCGTACGCCCCCCATATTACGCTCCACATGACCAAACAGGCGTGTCCGCAGTAGCATTCTACTCAGAGTAACGGACTACAACTTTACATCTTCGTGGAACTCAATGGAAGTACCAGCAGAAATTCAGAGATGACAAGGTTGAACAGTGTTATCTCACCTGTGACACTTGCAGATAGTGAGTGGCATGAGTCTCATGCTCCTTAACTCCAGTCCTACGTCTTTTCACGTCTCGCTTATTAGGGGAAACAGTAGTCTCAGTCTCCCACCAGGAACAAACCGCATCTGTATCCTCTGCAGTAAGAGCGTCGCTCCGCCTCTTTCTGCCCCCACCGTCCCATAGATTCTCTCCAGTTTCGTCGACCTCAGCACGCCGTTGGAACGCTTTGCGAACAAGATATCGAGACGCTCCCAGTGCATTGCAAATGTTGCGCTGGGAATGATCGCCCTTCGACACCGCTGCCGTCAGCACGATATTCCGTACCTTCAGTTTCCCTTGTATAGTTCCTGATCGAATGCTTTGTAGTGCCCCTCTCAAACTTTGTACCGTCGTCGTAGCCACAGATCGCAATTTCAGAACAGCCTTGGTCAATTCTGGATCAATCGCGCGGATGCGTTCATCTGAAAAATACCGGTGCAACACATTTTTCTTCTCCTCATCCGAGAACCCCGCATTCAGCATGCGCATGAGATCGTTCACTCCCTTAGAAGCTGCCCATGAGCACTTCCGGTTGCGTGGGACGACTCTTTCGCCATCTACATCGTCGCCACTAACGTGGTCAGATTCCGTAGACTCAGTGTGGACCACATTCTCCTCCAAGGACTCTGCCTCGATTGAGATTCCCCCACCGCTGTCTCCGTTGCTGCACCGAGCCTCCGTGCCTCTGTCATTATCCCAATGCTCTACGATGTCAGGCTCCTCGTCTTCCTGCGTCCCTGACGGTCCCTCGCCACTTCCCTCGCCTACGGTAGCCACAACCTCATCCGGTACAGAGCGAGTTCGCCATCTGCGATGATGCTCGCGCTTCTGTAGAAGCCTGTTCCAAAGACCACCGAGCCTATGAAACTTCGCACCTTACAATGTGCTCTATTCTATTCCATCCGGTCATTACTGCTAGCAGTAATGATGTGAACCATGGAACACACGACGCACACACTTCACATAAACATCAACCTATACTCAGATTCAAACAAGGGAGGAAGGGTTTCCAGCGTTGAAATTACGGACCTTTCTTCTCGTACTCGGTTCTGCTCAGCCTCCTCCAAAATCTCTCGCTCTCTTCGCTGGCTAGCCTCTAGCTTGAGCTCTCTCCTCCGAGACGCAGCCGCCCTTGCGTGAGCATTTCTCTTTGAACCCATCCCTATCTTGCTGAGGTCCTGTTCCTGAGAGGCCGAAGCGTGACACTTTGGAAACTTCTGATTTTGTCGTGCCTTGGAGTAAAATGATGCCACTCTTCACATCACGATGTATGATGCTCGTGGTGCAGCCTGTGTGTAGGTACTCCAAACCTGAAAACAAAAACCACACATATGATTGAGCAGTATGAGACTAAAAAGGGCGCCTTTTTTATATACCAGACTTCAGTCTTTGGAAGTTGTGGAAATTAGAGATGCGTCGCGCGTCACCTTCTGCTGCATTTAGAGCAATCCTTAGACTCGATCCTCCAATTCCGGGTTTGCGTAGGCTTAGGAATTCCTGCAACATCCCATTCTTCGATTAGCTCAGAAAGGATCATAGGACGTGGAATTCAGAACCCATAACTTGAAGAAGTCGATGCAAGTTCTTGGCTGAATGATATACCACGTACTTGATCATGTTTGTTGAGCCATTTCGTAGGTACTCATAGACCAGCCTTTGCTTTTGTTCTTCTTCGCAATATCCCAACAACTCTACCAACATTTTGTGGTGCACTCTGGATAAAAGTAGAGCCTGCATCATAATCAATGTTCATCACGTACCGCTACAAGCTTAGACTAAAAAGTAGAAACATTGCATTACCATATGGATCTTAAATAATAGTTGATAAAAATCAAGTAGTGAACGATGAATGCCATGTATTCCGTTCAACAGAAACTAGTTCGTTCAAATGCTACAACCGAACAAGGATTTTGGATATTGTTTAGATTCTACAGTTGAAGATGTATTATGTAAATATTCATACCTCATTCAGGAACTCATGTTCTCCTCGACGAGTGGACTCATCAGCGACCTTCACAGCCACTTCTCTTCGAGCAGGAAGAGTCCCATGGTAGACTGGTCGAAATTACCGTATTCTCATACAGCGAGATCTTCAGCGATACAAGATCACTTGTTGAAGCTAATCTATAACAGATTAAATTTGCTAGTAACTACACCTCAGACCAGAAATACATTCTAAATGGGGTAATAGAGAAGCACTTCGTTGATGTATAAGTTGTCCATGTCAGAACAATTCGGCAACCAAGCTGAGGAACTCCTCCAGACACTGCCCATCAAATCTTAAGCAATTGCACTGATGAAGTGTGGGCCCCATTAGCTTGAACTACTGGTTACATCAATGACTTATATTTCCCACTTTTTCGTGTCCATACCTGTTGGAGCGCTTCCCTCTATCTTCTTCCTGCCAACATCCTTCCAGTTCGTGGAAAGTACTGTACCGTTGGATTCCACCTGCCCAAATATTCACAGTGATCAATGCCAGTTAAAAACGATTCAAGGCATCTAAAATTTCAGTTTGCATTTCCACGAAATGAGAGCTCATAAGTAGGATGATTGCGAAGACATGAGACACGAGCTGGTGGATTCATTTCAAAAAGTAGTCAAACGGAAATTGGTAAAACGTAGTGAAAGGAACATACAAACGATTTATTCATTGCACGCCTTGTATCCTCGTCGGCATTTGAGTAAATTTCCCGGAACAGCTTGTTAAGAGCCGCATCCCCTTCAAGTTTTTCATCCTTCTCCTACATAAGGTAACGTCCCACATATTAGTGTAATGTGCGAAAAAGAACCATGATATCCTACAGATGCCTCCCTAAAGTGAGATCTAGAACCAAGAAACCAGCTTCTGATAACCAATATCGAATTACATCAAATCTGAAACACCATAAGGTCCACAACGGCATACGACATACCTGTTTCTTCGCTTCCGCCTCCAGCCTGTCCCAGTCCTTCACGGGTATCTTAGTTGATGTTGGATACTTCACCCTATCCCCCACTTCTGCGGTCCAAGCAATAAATTAAAGAAAAGTAAAATAAGCACATCTCAGGTATCTAGAGTTAAAAGGAGATTCATTAATTACATGTACCGTAATGTGAATCAAAGTAGGCAATAAATAACCACTGAACCTTTTGGAATAGCCACTGTTTTAATAGTTTGTGGCTGAGGATCAAAATCAAGCTGCTTCCATTGTAGACGTTCTGCCTTGGTGAGCTTGATTTCAACCTTTGTGCTGAAAAGATTGTAACTGCATTGTGCTGGGACAATCTGCGATTCAAAGTTCTCAGTACCAGAAAGTACGCCACAGTGCTTGAGGAAGATAGACCGATTGAAAGCAATTCAACTAGAGAACTAGGGTTGCACAATAAAGAACATCAGAAAGTGGACATCAGCGTACCTTGCTATATAGGTGAAGCTTCAAAACATAAGGCTCCTCTGATTCTCCAGAGTTGATGACGACCTTGAGCTGCGAACATCAGCAGGTTTTCCACCAAAACCTTACCATGCCAAATGACGTGGGGACAAAAACGAAATACATGATTAAATGAACATTACGGTGCAAGTACAGCTCAAATTCATAACCTCTCAGATACAAAGACCTGAACAATACCATAAAAGAACATGTGGCCAAGTGCAGTCTAACTTAAAACATCACCACTGCAATAAGACAGAATGATGTTGGAATGAAAACAAAAGTATGGCAAGAATGTCTTACGATTTCCTCTCCGAAGTCAACTTCCAATTTATCCTTATTGACGCCTTTAGCGAAAATCTCAATAAAGGTATGGGATTGTGACTTGTACCTAGTATGCCTGCAGTGAAATATATCGTCCAAAAGTAATCAGAATTGTTCAATCTCTTCCCATCGTTGAAACCAATGATGAACTGGAATACTAATATACGTAGGGGACCAGAACTCCGTGAGCACATAATATGATTATGAAGACAAGAAGAATGTTTATTTTCCATCAATAAACCACATTACCACCTTCAACCGACAGTTGGATTGTATTGTTAAAAAATTTGAACTACAAATCAATGCAACTGTCCCACACCTGTATTTTGTTGGTGCAGGCGCAGCAGGCGCGGGCACGGGTACAGGTACAGAGCTTGAAGCTGGCTCTTCTTTCTGAGAGTGAGGTTCAGAAGAAGATGGCACCTGAGAACTGCCCGATTGTGCGACCGTCTCCGACGTATCAACTGCAGGAGAAGCCGGCTCGGAAGCTGTAGCTCCTTCGCCATTTTCCTCTGTAAATACACAATGCAAAAGGTTGAAGTGATGATCAAGTTAGTCAAGTTCAAATTTTTAGCAGCAAAGAGAGGAAAAAGAAATGGGAAAAATTAAACAATTTAATCATAAAAAAAATAAAAATAAAAACATTTCTACCTCTCAACTTCGCTCCGCATTTTGATATCCATCACTTGAACGAAGCGGTCTTTGGATCTAAAGCGGCTCCTGCTTCGAAGGAAGCCTTTGGGGTCTCATATTCTTCGACATGAAAGCACGCTACACTGAAGGCATCAGATAAAGAATATAAAGAACGAGGTTAAAACACCCGAGATCTTGGTATTACCAGACTTATCAGAATAAATGCGAACCTGAAAAATATCGCCACATATACAGAGTGCTGGAAAATAAGATGTGCTCTACATTGTGATTACTAAATCCACTCTCACTGAAACACCCCACATCAATCCAACCAATTTGCTCCAAATCAACTCTGTTCAATGCTCATGACTCCTAGCGTCAATTCCAGTTCCTCTCCGAACCATATGAGCAATGACCTACTGTCCATGTCAAAAAGTTGTCCCGAAGCAACGTGCACAAATTTCGTATACCGTATACCGTATACGGACAGTCCATTTGAGAGCTGCATCCTCAGACGAATTACCATTCAGGGATAGACAGAATCTGCTTTGTGGACCATGTTCACAACAAACCAAATGCATCTCGATGCTCAGCAGAACATCGTCGTCGCTACTAAATCCAGAGTGTCGATGTGTGTGAGAACTACCATGTATGCGATGGCAAACTAAATGTCAGACCCTAATCCACGGCATATGTTCTACATCGAACATCAAGTTCCCGCTTTCACGTTGAGAAGAAACCGTACCTAATGCCTCAGACGAGATGTTTTTTTATTCACAGAAGTATGTCCTATAGCCCTGCATCCCGTGTTGCCAACGTCGTTCCCATCTTTCGATCTCTGATCCCAAATCCCATCTAACACTTAATTCCAGTCCGCTTGGCGCCGCTTTGCATTCCATCCGCCCGGTGCCTTCCTCTTCTCGGCCGCTGGGCATCTGTCTTCTACGACCCCGAACTTGGAGCACCAATTGCTGAGCACGTACAATCCATACTTGCATGGTAATCCCTAAACCCTGGGCATGCCCATCACACACTCAATTCGTGAGCAGAACTGCAAAGATATAGAGTAATCCCTTGTCACATGTCCATCCTTAAAATTCAGAATGAAGAATAGAGCATCAATTCCCGAACCCATCTCACATTCGCAGTTTTGCTTCCATCAACAACCACTCAGTCACCTTCAGTTCCACATTTAGGCCTGAAACCCCTAAACCCTAGGTTGGAGTGTGATACGAACCTGCGTATGAAGTACTCTGCATTTCGTTGAGGTTATCGATTATTCACCTCCTCCGCACCACCTCCTCTTTCAGTGCACCTCTGCTTCGTATTGAACCGCATTCTCGTCATCAATCCCGCTCCAGAACCCGAAACCTTATGTCCCCAGTGCACCAACTGTGGCTGCACGTTGCCATGTCAAGGTTGCTGTCGGCATCATGTCATTGTAGCCTCGTGTGCATTTTTGGATACTCGCACACCATGCAAATCTCTCGAATCAATAGAGGTCCTCCGTAGCTGACTATCGATTGCCTGTCAATTTCCCATCAATTTTCCCAAACCCTAACTCGCAATTCCAAGAGCACAAATCCATACGACGCAGTCGCAGTACTGTGGACTCCAGCAACGTCATTGTTTCCTGGCATTAGCATCTTTCCGGAACTATTCCAGCATCTGTTGGTGCTTTTACAAAACCTTCGAATTCGGGAAATTGCCTATCCCCCCATCCCCTAAACTATCATCTGTTGTACATATTGAAAGATAAACAAAACATTTACAGCGACTGCACCCAACAAGTGACGACTGTACTATCAGCTAACACCGCCAGTTCATTACCCGCACGAACGAGGTCACCCCTGAGCAGAACTCACTCATGGCGTTCCCATAGAACCGCTTAACCACCCGGTATGGCGTGGCACTCTCCTGAGGCACTTGCAACCCGCTGCCACTTTTTCAACAGTGAATTTAAAGTGGGACCTCATTTTTTAAATTATTCCCTTTTCACTTTTTTTTTTTCTGCTTGATCAATATAATGTCAATATCAGTGAAAAAAAATTTAAATGCCACAATATTTTCCAAGAAGACACCAAAAAGTGTCCCGGAAAACAAGCCTCCGAAAACGTCCCTACCGTACTTCTCGTCCATCCAAACTTGCAAACAAAGTGGTCATGCCCGTTTCTGCATCCGCAATTCAGAAACGGACGCCGCAGCGCAATCAAAAGTGAATTCTGATAAAGTTTGCTCCTTTTCTAGGCACTTTTCAAAATGCCAGCATTCACTTCGTCTCACTTCCAGGTACTCATAGGGCATCGTAAAAGCCGCACCTTCTGTCCAAAATTTCCGAGACCCGAGATACCCAAGTCTATTTTCTATATCCCAACCCCCTTTCAACACATCCAAAACATACATACCACTTTTCTTAATGTTTACAACAATGGCTGAAATTGGCAATGAGCTAAGCACTTTTTTGGTACACTTTATTGTGCTTCCCCCCGGGTGGGATACAGCTGGGTATCAGGTGAGGCTGTACTCTTGATTGATTGCTTGAGTTTTGTGCAGTTGAGCTGGTAGGAAGTTGGTAGAGTGGAGTTCGTGTTGTATGATTGTTCCCCTTTTTATTGGTTTGTTTGATTTTTTTATGTTCAGTAGACGTGTTCGGTGTTCTGTTCAGTGAGACTTCGACTTTGGAGTGGTAGTATTTTCGTTTTGAGTCTCGTAAGCTAATGGTTAGCAATTTCAAACGCACTTTCTTATGATAATCTGAGAGGTGTGATAACTTTCTCTTTCGGTTCTAGATGTGTAGAAAGGGAATGGACAATGAATTTTTACTTCTTATGTTGAACCGGTACAGGGGGTGTTTAGTCTTAGGGTTACCTCCTCGAAAGATGTTGCGACAGCAGGAGCAGCGTGAAACATTGATTTCTGTATAAGTTCCATTGTTGCGGTTTACTTGAGTTGCAAGTACCAATTTCCTGCTAAAGAAGGGAACACCGTTTTAGAAATTAGACACTAGGGCGAATCTGTAACAATTAAAGAAATATGCCGAGACACAGTGCTATGGAATGACGATCTTGGTAATTCCACTTATGCGATATCAGTTCACTTTTTATGTTTCTTTTCTGGAGTTCTTCTTTGTATTTCAGGGACTTCCTTTCGAATATGTTCCATTCGAGAGGTATTGCTTCAGATTCAGTGTCTTGGCCTAGGGCTCTGTCCAGGTCATACTTCTTCCGGAGTTTGCGCGTGAGATTTCACTTTGGACTTTGAAGAGTGGACTTCCAGGAATGGGCAAGCCATGTGGTCACCATTACTTGGAATAACACGGCATTCAGGCGCTGGATAATGGAAGGCGTGTGACTGGAGACTTACGGAGTGCTTGTAGGGCACTTTTGTTGGTTTTCAAAAGCTTTCTGTGACCAAGGCGCGCGTGATGAACATCGGGAATGTCACTGTCACTGAACTATCGCGGGAAACCCCGTGGACCACAGATGTCACTTAGCTTTGAGCGGTAACTTAGCTTTGAGGTGTGAAGGTAGTGGATGGCTGTGATGGCTGTGATGGCTCAGTGAGAGCGTAGTGAAGCTGGCACGAGCACTTCTGTTTTGCTTTCGAAGTCTTCCTCAGGGTTTTTTTTATGTCCCACTTACTAATCACTTGAATACTGGTTCACGTGAAGTCAGTGCGTTTTGGACATGGCTCCGTAGTGTATGTCCTCTCCTTCGGGCGCTGTACAACCGCTTACCACACTTGTGAAGCGCTTTACTTTCACGGAGCACTTGTCCGTCACGTTGTTCAGTAGTTAAGCACTGTAGTTGTACTTTGATTTTGTTTTCACTTGATTTTAAGTGCTTTATTCATGCGATAACTTCACTTTTAAGTTTAGAAAAGCTGATTTCATCAATTCTTGGCTAATGCATGGTGGCTTGCCTGTGACCGCACCAGTTCATGTGGGGTCTGTTGACGGGACTCCACTGTCTCAGAAGGGCAAGGGTGCGGTGACGCAGTCGTCGGAGCAAACAAAGACACCGGCATCTACGAGCTGGAGGACTCCAACATCACGTGGATGCAAAGTCCCCCAGGAGATTGACAGAGCTGCGCCGTTGGAGCCAGTTGCGGACCATACTCCAGAGCCTGCATTGGATAGAGATGGTCCTCCGGGTAAGTTGGCAGCTACGTCGACGAAGACGTCTGATGAGAGCAACCTATTCCCCGATGATGACGTCAACCTCAGTCAGGCTCGGTCCTCTTCAGGAACGCCTGAAAGCCGCGGAGGAAGAAAGGTAGTGGATGTAACTGTGATCCCCGAGACTATAGCCAGCACAGAAGGGGGGTTCAACGGGCTTCTCTTGCAGGATACGACCACCGATAGTGGCGTGCTGGGTGCAGCGAAAGTTAGTGACGATGACAGGGTAATAGATTTGGAGAACTGCAACGATGCAGTAGTAGGGAGCCAGGTAGAGGGTCAAGGCCTCAAGGTTGCTGGGACGGCACTGGGGGTAAATGAGTCGTCGATGGCAGAAGAACAGGATGGCCAAACGCCACCAGAAGCAGCAGCTGCGGAGTCGCCAATTGGAAAGGTGTTGAAGGGTGAGAATGTCGGGGCCTGCGGTACGCGTCGCCAAGCCGCCTTGAAGAACACGATGTGCCCAACGCCAGGGGTGAATGTCGGGGCTGCAGCCAACGCAGGGACGCTTGCGGGGATGAAGAAGGTCGATGTGGGGCGAGGGCGGTCCACTCAAATCGGGGCGCGGGGAGAGAAGCAGGATAACATGAAGCCCCTGTCACATTTTGGGCTTCAGGAGAAGTTTGCAAAACTGCCCGTGGTTGCTGAGAGAGGCAAGGGACGTGGTCGTGGGGGCAAGCTGGCGAAGCGGAAACGAGACGCTCATTAAGCAGAGCTCGAGAAGGGGAGCTGAGTGAACTTGATAACACCCTGCTAACATGTCCTGCATATTACAGGATGGTGGTTCTGAAATTGACAAACAGAGTGGGTTGGTGCGTAGAGTGGAATGGCCCAATTCTGGTACTCTCCTGTCATTTGTCGTGTAGGGAAAGTATGTGAATATGATGGGCACGGATTTTCATTTCTGTTGCTGTTGTCCATGACTGTGCAACGCGGGATAGGTCGAATATGATTGCTACAGGCATTTAACTTGTGTTGGTACCTCGGGCGCTGATAGAACATACTAGTGTCAATATATGCCCAAGGCGAGAACCAATATTGCGGCTTGGGCTTCGGTATAGCTGTTCACTTCGGTCACGTATCTTTACTGCAATTTTTACATAGGCCAGGCTCTTACGAACTCAGAGTCGATTTTTCATGGAATATGTTATCTGGTTCATTGTTGTTTTCTGGAGATGCAGTGGATACACTATGCTTCTGGTCTTAATAGGGCATCAATGGAGTGAGGATATGAATTTGGATTCATAAATACAATACATAGTGAACAGAAGAAGGCATATTGACGGATCTTGTGCTGCCATGGTTGGTGTATGGTCCTGGGGACATTGTACATGTGTTTGCGAGCTAACCCCGTATCAGGCATTGCCATCAAAGAGTATTAGCTTTTCGACAGCCAAAATATCAGGTCCAGGTTTACTATCGTGATTTCGAAACCACGCCAGAAAACAATAAAATCATATTCTACTTTCACAACGCGGTTCACTATAGAGGACGCTGTACAAACTGGACAGCTGTGCATTAACGAGAGAAATTAGTGGGTGCTTTGCAGCGTTTGAAAGTTCGAACTGCTGATTAGATGTCTGAGCAGTCTTACATTTGATGTGCCAATTACAAACTGGTTCCATTTCTGAATCTGTACTGTAGTCCCATTCTGGATTACTCGTAGCTGAACGTATCCAATTCCATAACCATCATCTTCCAGAAATGCTGATCACTAGAGAAAACAGCTGAAGAACCTTGTTTTGAGTTGCCTTCAGCGTGGAGATTTCCCTCACAAAAGAGACTACTACCACGGCACCTAACGTGGTCGAATGCATAGTGCTTCAAGTGCAACTAAACAAAAAGCAGTCTCGCAGTCAAGATACACGTAATGAAGTCTAATCCGCCGTTGCCCCAGGTGTAGGGCGCATCTTCTTCCTCTGCCTCTTTTTTACATTCCGTTCCTTCTCCTTCTTACAACTCTGCTTGTTCACGGACTTGCCAAACAATGAGGGTGCATCCCGCAAGCCAAAGCTCTTGGCCACATGACCCAGGTGGAGTTTCCCAACTTGAAAAGTTGACTTCAGTTCCCCTCTATGAGCAGCGTAAGCTCGCACATAGGACCGAAAGGAGTCTACTGGTAGCAGCCTAGCATCCGGCTGACAAGTCACAAATATCAACTGTTAGCTGTGCTGTGAATACGAAATGCCTTGCGAGCATTCGAGAAGATACTGCAATATATAAAAAAGGGTATCCAGTCTTCTTTGTTCGCGACAGTGGGTAAGCAGCGGGTGAATCAGAAGGTACCTTTGCAGCAACAAAAGCCTCAAGCGCCTTCTGCATCAACCCTGCAAGAGGATGCATCTCCACTGCCAGAAAGGAATCGTCTCTCTTCCCTCTCCTATCTTGTAGCCCATCCTGCAATTGTGGCAATGAAAGCTCCTGTAATGATACGCCGTGCTTCTTCAACTCCTCCATGTACTCTGCCTCACTTGGTTGCAGGAAAAGAATAGCTTCTCCTTTCTGTCCCATCCTTGTTGTCCTTCCAACTCTGTAGAACATTTTGTATACACTAGTCAACCCACACGACTACAAACCAAACTGCTGAATGTTGTCTGTAAGAGAAAATCTTGATTTTTAAGGGCTGTTAAATAGTTCACAACAGGGCAGAAAGTCGAGGTCAGAACATATACTTTGTTCAACAATTTGCACAGGTCCCTAATGTCTACATGAATCTTGAACTTTTAAAAGACAAAATAAACACTAAGTACTATTACTTCAGCTAAAAAACGGAACCATTCTCTCACCCCCTGCACAACTTTGAACCTCAACACCTGTAGATCGAATCCCAACAACAATGATGGTCGCCAACCTAATATCTATCATAAAAGTTCAAAATTTTACACCTACCACAAGCACAACATCACTAACCTGGCAACAACTCCTGAAAGGTTCTCACCTGTGTACATATTCAGCAGCATCGCCTGGGGGTTCATACTGGACAATGCCTGAAATATTTTGGAAGTCCAGTCCCCTAGCTGCAACATCTGTACAAAGCAAGATCGCAGAACTTGCTTTTCCAAACTGATTATATGCTTCTGTCCGATCTTTCTGAGCCATGCTGCCATGAAGACGGAAGGCTTTACATCCAAGGAGCATCCTCTCATCCTTCCCTCCCCCATCTTTCCAGGGTGTGGGAGACCACCGAAATTCATTGACAACTGTGTAGTGGAAATCTACCGCGTCACAAGTAGAAAAGAAGACAAGTAGCTGTTGAAGCACAAACAACACCCCACACAAAATAATGAGAAACATAAAACTTATCACATCGGGGAATTAGGTCCATAAAAAGAGTCAACATGTGTTACTTTTCACTCGCAAATTTCTAAGATTGCCTTCCGCGATAGACCGAAAGTACTCTTCAACACAAAATAAATTGCTACTAACGCAAGTGAGTTTGGACTACTAATTTTCCTAAGGCATGAAATCCATCCAAAGTTTCTCTTGACCTCGTAAATTGGCTACAGGAATGCGAACATCCATTCACTTTTATAAAGCTCAGAAAGCATATCATAACTTCAGGCCAACACAAGACCGTTAAAAGAGAAACCAAAATACCTTACAAGAACTGTTCCCTTGAGATTTTTGTTGGAGAAGACCTAATAGAGCAACCAGTCGAAGACTACAAGGCACTGCATACAAAACAGTCAATAACATGATAATTACCAACCATCTCCAGGTCCTTGAAGAGAAAGGCAAGAGCAGCTCCAAAGAAAGGGTGAAACGCATTAACTTAGGCTTAACGACTTGTATGATATAACCTCGTATAAAAACAATCACCAAAACACGTCGTTCTCTTGATGATCAGATTTCTTCAATTAAATAAATCCTTTACACACAGGATTCTAATAGTGAATGTTTTTCCCCAATGAAGTAGAATTAGCAAGGGTACGTGATCTAACATACCTTTAAGCAAACTTTGGACCAACTGTGAACATACCTTGACACCAATGTTGCCCACTCCATACAGGCTTACTATAAGAGGTCCTACTAATTAGCATTCATGAAAACAATATGTTATCATCTAATCTGATCCTTGAATTGTGACTACTGACCTTTGCGAAGACGGGCTTTCTCTTTAGATCGATTCTTGCCCCCCATCACACAGCCAGGTACCAGCCAATGCAAACGGTGCACTACCTGCTCTGCTACAGCACAAACCTGCAAACAAAGCTCTCGAGTTGGGACAAGCACCAACGCTGTCACCCCATCAGTTAGAATCTCCCTCAAACTCTTTCTTCAAAACCATTTACACAATTGAGAAAAGCAAAGGCACTACACAGAATACCTCTTACACGAAAGAAATGACAACAGGAAGTGACCCAACGTCATCCAAAATCACATCCCCAAAACTGAACATAAAATGCGCTTCAGAATTTCAGAAGTTGCAGTACGCAGTTCAATACCTTCCGAGCATCGAACGACTTGCGAAGTATTGTAAGGCCGCAACGAGGCAGGATTCCGGGCTGCACACCCATCGGACATTACACATTATAAAAAAATTATATCAAGTAACATTACACCTCATCTCACATCATCCTATCCAATCCTCAACCCAAAAACCCTAAACCCTGCACCAAAACTCAAACTCAATTTATCCAAAACAACCAGCATTCAATCCTCAATTCTCGACTATTCCAGTTTCAGAAACTCACCTCACAACGGAGCGCTACACCAGTGGACTCCAGCACAGCATCCGAAACCTCAAAGTAGTCTTTCCCCAAGTCGCTCTCCAGCAGAACCTCAACTCCAAAGACTCGAAAGCACCCAACGCTCCTCATCTGCGTGCTGTCCCGGGTCATAGTCCTGGCCTCCTGCTGTCGCTCCTTAGCAACATCGTCCTTCCTCCTGAAGTAACTCCCTTTCTTCGCATAGCTCCTCTCAACAGAATCATAGAACCCCCTCTTGCTCTTGCTCTTGCCCTTACTGTCTGTCCTCCCCCGCACAGCTGCGCTTCTCACAACCCCAACACTCACCATCTCACCCCTCTGTGCTGGGCCCAATTGCTGGAACCCCTTGGGCAGCTATGGCATGTACAGCGACTCCTTCAAGTTCTGGCTCGCCATGGAGAGCGACATGGCTGTCAATTGTCCCCCCAAAAACCAGAACCCAACCTCTACAACGACACCCACAGCCTCAATTCCCCTGAGCTCGCAATCACCTTCACTGCCATCAAATCTCCATCAAAACTGGAGCAAAACTCTTCAGAAATGGGTCAAAACTCGTCAGAAAAAGGTCAGAAAAGATGCATTTGATTCATACATGGATCTAAAATACAAATTGTAACTCCAAATCGCTTCGATTCGATTGAAAACTCTGCGAAATCGGATTCTGCTTCAGACACTCTTCTATGTCCAGCTCTACTGTGTGAACAAACTGGAACCAGAATTCGGTGACGGTTCTTGGTCTTGGCGGTAATCGGGTTCATTCGGCCTGGGACTTGGTTCATTTGACATGTACGTGATTGTCCCATGATCCATTTCATCCCTCCTGTCCAGTAAATCCAATACGTGGCATCTGGTCTGCTGAATCTGATTGGCAGAGGACCAAAATAGTCATTTCGAGGGACCTGGTTAGCCTGTAGAGAGATAGACTGTGACAACTTGGGGAGAGTGGGGCGTGACAGTTGAGAGGTGTGAGAGAGACTTCCCTGCTTTCTGTGAGGGAGATTTCCTGGGTTCAGCCTGAGCCATGATGTGTTTGTTGGATTTGATGGCGGAGCAAGTATGCTACTCTATAATGTGTTCATCCAGGGTTTTTGTGCGTACCTCCTCGTGTTGTGTTCGTATGAGAGTCTGGTGGAGATTGCTGGAGAGGCACAGAAGAGTAGTTAGCTGTGTTGGGTGTGGCGGACTGTGTCTTACTTTGATCTGCTGAGGTGCTGTGCGAGTCGTCGCCATGGATCGTGATCGCGGTATATTGCTGGCATGGCTGTCTCTCGTTTATATCCGTCGCAATGCGAAGAATTTCAATGATACATTGAAACTTGATCTGCCGGACTTACCTCATCTGAGTAAGCTCTTAGCGAAATCATGGGTTTATGACTGGACGGAGGATTGTTACCAGGAGGTTGTCAAGTTCGGGGAGCGAGCCGGGTTCCCAATCTCCGCCTTCCTTGCTGAATTGGGATTGCCCGGCGATTCGTTTGGGAGTTGCGGAGGACATCCAATCACTCTCGATACGACTTCTGAGGAGCTTCTGACCTCTTCCTCCGAGTTTGGGTCTATGAAGGCGGAGCCGGGTACTTCGCTTGATGAGGCTACTGTGGGCGCAGGCGTGGAGTACCCTTGTCCGATCATGGAAGACGAGGTCATGGCTGAGGCTGAGTCTCCCCTGGTGCCCGGTGTCGGCGCAGGGGGAGAGCTGATTGTTGCACCAGAGGTCTTGGCAGCTTTCGATCCATCGGCTCCATTTCCGGCTCCCGTGAATCCAGTGGTAATTACTGAGGCAGGTGTTAGCAGGGCGGCGGCGTCAGGGGCGTCGGTGTTGCCAATGGCAGTTTATTCCGCCTCCGAGGTGTGCTGCTGTGACAACGATGCGGGGGAGGGACCTGCACCAGACGAGGTTTGAGTGATTCATGTGTTTCCGTGTCATGGCTGTGGTTCGGGGATGGGGGCTACATCGAGAAGGGCCTCCTGCCATGGGTTTGGGTTTCTGCAGTTTGAAGGGTTTTGTATAAGAGACTTGAACTAGGGAATTGTTCGTATAATGATCAGATAGCTCGTTGGGACTGAAGATCAGACCTTACCTGAATGTGTGGAGTTTTGTTACCAGCCTAGTCGGGCCTTGTGCGTCACTGAGACATACGCACAATGGTGTCGTGTTACCTGGAATGACAATTGTTAGGATACCTATCAAAATATATGTAGGAAAAGGAACCAACAGCTTGACCTTGTTCCTGAGACTCTAAGTGATGTCAAGACTCGCTGTGTGAACTTGAGCTCTGTGTAGTTTTGAATATACCGATGGGTTTAATTGGGGGGGAAATTTGATGTTGTGGCTGATGCTGGGTGATCCATCTTTGCTAGTCTGCATGCTTGGTGATGATGAAATGGGATCGTCTGGTTGTCGTCTGTGTTGCTGTGCCCCATGTCCTCTCTTTGCTCTTGTCCATATCTGCCTTATGCCTCGATCATGAAGCACTCCAGCACCGGCGCGTTACACACAGAGAGAGGTTTAAGTCGTGAGTTAAAATATAGCAAAGAGTAGATCAAAATGAAGCTATTGAAGAGGTGATAATTCAATTGAACACATGGAAATGAAATTTAGCCACCGTTTTCTCTGCAGAAAGACTCACTTATGGTATTCAATGATGAGATTACTCGAATCTGCAAATTCAATCTTAACAGCGAGATTCCCTGCACTTTTCAGTTCCACTTTCACTGTAAATTCACGTCTACTTTGTGTGACCTCCACTTTCACTGTAAATTCACGTTACTTTGTGTGACCACTGTTTATGGGATGTGTTTCTACTTTATTACTTCTCAAACACTTCCCCACTTAAACAACACTGTCTCCGACATTGTGCCACTTCACTTTCTCCCTCCCATGTACTTGTGCTACTACGTGTCGAGATGAAAAGTGAATTTCACAGTAAGCGTTCACTGAATAGTAGCTGATCCCGGGCTCAAGCGTTTCTGAAGCTAAACACATCCTACTTATAAATGACTTTAACAAAAGGGATGGAAGGTTAATAGGTATCTTTAAGTGAACAGTGAATCTGCAAGTGCAGGGTTCCCCGTACTCACAGAGGAACAACTGAAACAAGCACCTCTGAAGTGCACTCACCTGGAAAAAAGACTCCACCGATTTCGACACTTCACTTTTCAGTTGAGCAACACTGTATCCGCTCATGTCAGGCCCTTACAAGCACATGAGCCAGGCCTCAACTCCGCACAATAAGATCAGGAAATGCTGGATTAATGTGCTGACGAGCGTAAGTGATGTACGCTGTCAGTGTGTGTAGGTCTAAGGCGTCCTGCTTCGAAACCTGCAAACCAATAGATCTTGAGTCATTCAAGTAGAACAGACCTGATGGGAATCCAGAGTAACAGCAGTAAGCAGGTTTAATACAAATGGTGTTTCACGATCAGAGTTTCTGGACGTATAAGTGTGAAGTCCAAAGATTGATAGACAAGTACCTCGTAATTTTCATAGTGCAAAAGATAGAGATATGGATACCTCATGCAGCATGCTACGAGCATTGTCGGACTTCTTATCGAATTCATCAATACAGCATATACCGCGGTCACTAAGAACCAACGCTCCACTCTCCAAAACCTGCACAAGTTCTTTTCTTATGAGTAAAAGCATCTTCCAGACTGATAGGTAGCCCAAGAAAAACAGGCCTCGTCGATGCATTGAAGAAAGGAGACAGAAAGAGGAACAGGAGATACTGCAATACCGAGTATTCTTCATGAGTAACAGGAGATCTCCATACTTACAATCCAAGGTAACCCAAAAATATTTTGCATTGGGTTCAGAACACCGAACACAAGCACAGTTAGAATGTAGCATGACTTTGTAATTGTTTCTTACGTATTCTCAAGCTACCAAATGTGCTGTACAAACGTTGAATTTCGGTAAACCTTGAGGAAAATAGCGATTCCCAAGAGATCACAAACATTTCAGATTAACATAGATTGGGTGAAAGAAAAGGTTTCACACATTTTTGTTTTTCCCTTTGGCTGCTTCTGCTTCAGCTTCCAGCACCGTTTGCTTTGGCCTGACATACAGACAACCACATCAAAAGCATTAGACATCACCTAATAAAGAGTGGACATCCATCTCTTTCAAATTTTCGTGAATATAACTGCTAAATCTGCACACAAGCAGAATGCATAGACCTCACCAAGCAAAGGAATAGAAGATTAACAACTGATTCCATACTACACATGATGTACCACCTAACCAATCTGCACATAGAAAAGCAAAGCATTCAACTTCTAGATAAAGCAGAGCATGCATTCATGAAGATTAGAAGAAGATGAGCATTGAGTTCAACCTGATGTGCTTCAGCCGCTCCGTAAAAGCTGCAAGTTGTGCCTCTGGACTTTCCACCATATTTCGCAGAGAAGGATGGAGGCCTTCACGAGAAAAGCCCTTAGCCCTTAGCTCGCTTGTTCCATGCTCGGCGGGACTGTAGGGTACTGAACAGCCACTTCCACTTCCCCGCATACGCTGGAAAGTAGCATGCGAGCTCCAATGTGAGAACACTTTGCAAATACACACCTTCGAGGGAGTAGTTGGGAGGCCTGACAATCAAGCCTACCCATTGCGGCTCACCGAACAGAAGTCCCTTTGTAATTGCTGGTTTGATTTCTACCAACGCTTGTGGTTTCGCAACCTGTGAACACAGTTACCCGAAATTAGCTTCAAAAATTCCAGAACTCAAGACTTATGACCACAAATGCAAGCAAAACCGGTCACCACCTTCTGAAGAGCACACATACCATAAAGATTGGGATCAAATAGTGGAATCTGGTAAGTTTCTGAACTTGGAGATAAGGCCAAACCTGGTCAATGATCACCAACTAGGAATACACACATGGTAATAACGATCACTAACGAGGAATACATAGCATAACGACCATTGTCCAGGAAGCTGCGAGAGTAAGAGGAAGAAATTGATAACCTCCAGCACAGTCCGAAGAGGTTTTTCGTTACTTAAATAATCATCGCTATCTGAGGGCCCACCCTTCGAACTTGCAGCACTTGTGGTACAGTAAGTATGCGAGCGCAGCTTAACTTGCCCAATATGGCCGGTTAATACCCCTAGACGGGTGGAGGACCCTTTTTTTTGCAATTTTGCAATTTTGCAATTTTGCAATTTTGCAATTTCGCAATTTTGCAATTTTGCAATTTCGCGATTTCGCAATTTTGCAATTTTGCAATTTTGCAATTTTGCAATTTCGCAATTTTGCAATTTTGCAATTTCGCAATTTTGCAATTTCGCAATTTTGCAATTTTGCAATTTTGCAATTTTGCAATTTTGCAATTTTGCAATTTTGCAATTCTGCAAAAGTGGGCAGACTGGCTTGGTTTAGCTTTTGCCGAAAGAGATGGAATAGCTTCCAGTATTAGGATCCTTCACTGCCTTAAAATCGTCCACGCTCATACCAAACTTTCCGAGCACATTGTTACCAAGCTCCTTCAACTTACCTGCTCAAAGACATTGTCAAGGAGTAAATACTACACTTGGATCAAGTGAAAACCGATTGAAAGACATCTGCATCAAGTGCATTGGGTGCACCCGATCACTAGGGGAAAAAAGAGTAATAAAGAGCCCACTGAACAGAAACAGTGCGATTACATTTAACATAAGATTCAACCAGGCTTGAGAGATAACAGTTCACTCAAGGGTTGGGAGTCCATCTTACCAATCATTTCTTCTTTGAGTTCCTCTCTTTTCTTTTCGACGATTGGTTCCAACCTGATAATGGACACGCGGGCGACTTTGTTGGAAGGATCGAGTTCAAGGGCTTTCTTCAAGTCTGTAACAGAACCACTTGTTACTATGAGCTGCACTTTGCCCCATAATAATTCATCATAAACCCTGCATCACTGATTTTGAAAGTTACATCCATTACAGGCAACTCTAAAACAACTTCATATTTAAGATAGCTGCCCTATTCATCACAACCACAATGGCAGGAGAAATCATACTCTGAATATACACTACATGGGCATTCAGTCTCACTTTCAAGTCTCATTATCCATACCAGAAAGAGCTTCGGTATAACTTTTCAAGACTCTCATTAGCCTGAGCACGCCTCATTAAAGCTTTCACATAGTTCGGATCAAGTTCTAGAGCTTTCGTGCTCTCCGTCACTGCATCCTTGTAATTTTTCTGCAAAATAGAAACGAAACCCAAGCACTTCAATGATCAACATATTTCCAAGGCACTAAGATCTGCTCAACAACCATGTATTTACTTTCCTAATTCCACACCCACAGCTCAATCATACAAAGTAGCTTCATATTCTCATAGAAAACAAGAGGGACAATATAGCGTCGTTCAAACAAATGCCACATCACAGATAGCTGTAGCATTTAATTAATTATCATCAATAACTACCTGAGACTTTGAGAAGAGACAGATTGTGAGTACATCGAGAGTGTAACTGAGACATGTACACGTCTAGAGTTGTGGAGACTTTCGGTATATTACCAGATTGATTTCACAGATAGCTCGATTTGAGTAGCATTGTGCACGCAGCTCATTTGCACTTGGATCATTGGCAACACCTTCCAATGCACTAGCATAACATTCCAAGGCCTCCGAGTACTTGCCAGCAACATACAAAGAGTTGCCCTGTGACTTAGCTTCATTTGCTAACGATAAAGCCTTCTGTATTCACTCATCGCAAATACACTTCATCAGAATTTCCAAAAAGAAAAGCACGACGCACAAGATCGTATAATCTAATATGGCACCACTATATGTGATCAGGAGAACCATTTCTTATTTGATTATCTGTTAATATGAACAATCAAAAAAGTTCTATGATTTCTTCAACAAGAGCCCGCCAATTCTGCAACAAGAGACTTCACACGAGCAAAAAGGTGTTTGAAAAGTTAGTAAATTACTAACCACATACCAAAAGGAAAGCTGTAACCTATACTTCACTCACCGCTCGTAGCTCCTCCTCTGTCAAAGCGTCCTCAAAATGATCCTCATTGTTTTCTGATGTAGTAGCTGCTTTCTCGTCTGAACTTGCAGGGTCGCCACTGTGAGAAACATCGTCCGCCTCTTCACTTCCTTCGCTAGCAGTCTCCCATCCATCTCCTTCACCATCAGCATGCGAGTCGCCTTTCTTTTTGGATTTGGCTTGTCCTGCACCTTCTATGAAATCAACGTCAACACATTTTGAAGTTGGTGTCACGATTCCAAGAACATATCATCATAATGGTACTTCAGAATAACACATGTTCAGATGAGAGCCTACTATGCACCTCTATTTCTAAAATATGCTTTATCACCTCGACGTGATCAACAGAGACAGTTGTCTAGTAGAGTTCATGGCTTCAGTTGCAAAAAGATTCGAAAGTATGGTCCGATATCATTAATGAGTGTTCCTATATTCTGGTTTAGTCTCCCGTAAGCAGCATAAATAGAATTTTGAAGTTACAGATATGGGTTTAAGGAAAGAATAAATAAATACCCGTTCTCAACTTCTTCAGCGTGTCATCGGGATGGCCAGTGAGTTGGGCAGCTTGAGCAGGAGTCTCTGTTAGGGACTCATTGCTCTGCGGTTGTGCACCTCCCGAGGTAGGTTGGACAGTGGGGTCCTTTCCTTCTGCTGGTGTGCTATCCGTTCTGATTGACGCAGCTTCTTGGGTGATAGGAGAAGCCGACTTGAGATTCTTCTTAGGTTTCCGCTGCTCATATTCAGGAGCGTCATCTTCTGCAAGCTCAATAAGCACCATTTTCTCTGCTCACAAACCTTAAGCAGAGTATACCCTGATTGATGGACATAAAAGGAACGTCACCAAGTGATCATGAGCTCACCTGACAACCCGCTCTCCACGCCATGACATCAAAAACTTAGATAAACTAAAACCAGAAACAAGCATCAAGCATTCGGACACAATTAACCCTGGGAACTGATGCCAGATCGAGACTAGAAACTCACACGATTTGAAAACGCAATTACAGATTGACGATTCCACTCACCATAAAACATGCTATTCAATTAACTCCTAAGCATCCAAAACGCTCAATTAACAGAGTCGCCATTGCCAGCAAAACCAAAACCCTAAACCGCATCACCTCGACCAAACATTCGACCAAAAACTTCCAACATCTCAAAATCCTGGCTTGTTCTACAATTGTAAACTCCTCTGTCGATTGCGTGATAGAACAAGGAAGCAATCAAACCAAATGTAACTGACATATCCAGTTAAGGTATACAAGTCTGATAAGTGATATGAAAGGAATAAGCAACACCAAAGTCTAAAAGAGTCCGTTATGAATCAGGTCAAGCAACGATCTTGCAAAGAAGTGAGATCGTCACTGCCAGCAATTACTTCCCGCAACCTGAGGACAAGCGTTTCATGTAAACCACGTGCGGGTTAGCAACCCAGAACAGACCATCCTTGGGGCAAATCTGTTAGTCCATGCAACCTCTATCGAGTTAACACATACCAAGGTAAAGCAGTAGGAAAGCTCTAGCATGTGGAACTGTACACTGATTGTCAAAGATAAGAGTTCACAGGGAATAGATTCAAGAAAACAGATAAACAAGGTTGTGGCGACTGGTTAGACCAGAAAGTCTGAAGAAAGTACTAAACAATAAAACTCAACTGCACAAAGCAGAGAGAAACTGCACTAATCAGACCAAAATAGCCTGAACTAAGAACTAAACCAACTGTAAAAACAAAAGGAAAAGAGTCTGAATTAACCAAAAGTTAACCAGAGAAAAAGTAAACCACGGCCTGGGCACCCCAAGCCCTCGGCCTCGGCACCCCAAGCCCTCGGCCTCGGCACCCCAAGCCCTCGGCCTCGGCACCCCAAGCCTTCGTCCTGGGCACCCCAAGCCCTCGGCCTGGGCCATACTTCAAACCCTCGGCCATACTTCAACCCACCTAACTGAGTGAAAGTGGAAACATCCAGAATGAAGTTATCAACAATCCATTTTCAAATCACTAAATTACCATCTGTGCGAGCCCGCTTAGGTCCATTCGGTCCACGAAAATCCGTCTGCCCAGATATAAAACAGGAAATTTAATAACAAATAACAGCCAGCCCAATCAATATATGAAATGACAAACTATAGAGGTGGATTTAAGCACATAAACACAAATAAAATAAGACAAGTACGCAGGAAAGGGAACTTGTTGCCTTTCACTTACCCCTGAGGTGCTGCAAATAACCTCAATGAGCATTATAAGCCTGGCGGTCCTCCACATTGGATAGAATCTCCTCCCTTCTCTCCGATGTCATTTTAAAACGCGGATTCCTCTTGTTGCTTTTATATTGCGACAACTCCACCCTGGACTGCACCACTAGGTGGGAGTAGGTCCAGGCCTTTGGTTCATCCTCCAAAAGTTCGTACCTGTAGGAGTCACTGCCCCGACCTACACTTGGAACTCGCCTGTAGTACGTGCCACTGATCAACATCGTATCCTTCGGCCAAGGCAACCCCATCCATCAGTGAATGTTGCATTGTGTTGTGGACGGGCATGTCACACAACACTAAGAAAAAGATCACCGTGTTCAGTGTAGATCGGTGTCCACTACTAATTGTCCCCTATCTTGACGCTTGATGCCTCGGAGTCCAAGTCGCATCGTCCTCGCCTTCGTCAATCAAACTGTCTTCGGAAAATCTTCTGTTCTACCCGTCGTTTGCTTGCAGTCCCAGCTGTGCCACCCATTTTTGGGGGGTTTAGAACAGTCCTCCCCTAGGTCTTGTTCTCCCTCCGAACGTCGTTGCGCGTAACATGCGCCTCAGCCGTCTCTTGGCGCAGTTTTCGCTTGACACGTGGAGACGTGTACCGCACCTGTCGCTCTGCATGTGGACCCGAAACAACATTACACATAGCTGATAAAAAACCTGCCAAGCCATGCTACGATGACACCTACAGTTAA
>MU104915.1:0-41932 GCA_014871385.1 Ceratodon purpureus | reverse complement strand
TTTGCAAGTGCCCATCTTTTGAAAATTTGTCTTTGTCACTTTCTGCCCCATTGAATGACATGCTACTTGGGCAAAAAATGAGAGATTTCCATTGGTTATTGGCTGCCCGGATTTAAAGCAGATTCTTCTGGAATTCATAACTTTTGCATCGTAACTCTAAATGCTTTGAAATTTGTGCCATTGGAAAGCTATTCTTAAAGGCTACATGGAGTAAAAATTTCAGAAAATAATAAAATTCTGAAACCGTAGAATAGCCTGCCCTGAAGTAGTGCGACCCGAATCGGGTCTCAAGGCTTTTAAAAAGAAAGTTGCCAAAAATTTAAATATACTATTTTCAGGTGCCAAACACTAAATTAAGTAATTATTTGGCAAGAGAGCGCCAAAGCTGCTTGTAAACTACGGTACTCCACCCAGATTCAACTCCTAATTATGTACACTTGATGTGAAATGTTATTGCTCCTCAATGTATGCCATTGGTAGAGAAATGGCAGTTTCTGGGTATTACAATTGGATATGTCCTCCAGTTTACTGCATTCTAGTTTTTGCATTCTAATTTTAATATTAATTTTGTTGACACTGGAGGAATTGTCCTTATCCCAAATTTCCCAAATTTTACTCTGGTTCATCTCGAGTAGTTGACCTCAGAGATGAATAAGATTGTCTTTGTACAAGTTGATCAATTTCTTTATCATCATAAACATATCTTTATCTTCATATGTAAACTTCCCTTTACCTTCATAGACATCTCCTTATCTTATAAACATTCCTTTAACATTAAAAGATCCCCTTTTCTTTTTCCAAGTGCTTTGATTCTTTTTTGAACTATTCCTTTTCCTTTCAATTAAATCATTATTTCTAATTTTTTAATTTATCAATCAATCCTTATTACATTCAATCAACATTACATTAAAATTCCACAGTGGCATTTGTGACATTTCAGAAGGTCACACCATATCCAGTGGCCAATAAAACCTGGATTGAATATCCCGTTCACTATGAAATCCAATTATTCCATTCTGTCAACTGTATTATTTGCTGAAGCTCAAGAGCCCTTCTTCAAGACCAATATGCAGCAATGCAAAGACACAAAAATCCAGCATAGATCTGCACCTGGCCTGAAGAACCAACATGAAGAACCAACAGCTATAAAACTGGTCTCCTCTTCGAACCAACAGCCTACAAGAAGCTACGACATTGCAGCTGCTAGAGAAAAACAAGCTTACATATCATGACCTGGTGCATGTTTTCACACAAACACACATGGCTCACATTTGTACTAGATGGAAAAAACCGGTAAGGTAAATTCGTTATTAGTCACCACACCGCAACCCACATGTCTAAGCCATACTGTCGCCGAACATCGCTCCGAACATCGATCGCCCCGGTATCATCTTCCCGAAGCACTTGTCTGCAACATCTCGGAACATGGTCGCATTGCGAATATTTAGATCAGGTAGCACTTGAACAGGCCGAGAATGGTGCCCAGCAGAGTGTGCAGGATGCCCCCGACGATTTCCAAGACGCCGCCCACTGTCACCTTCAAGTATCCATCGATGTATATCACCAGCAGCTCCGACACGTCCGCCGGGACCAAGTACGTCCCGGACAGCACCACGTTAGTGATGTCGGTCACGTTGATCGTCACTAGAGCATCGATATCCACAAAGACGGTTGCGTTTACAGCCACCGGATGCCGTTGCACGTGATGGGCTTGGGGCACTTGTTCACGCAGGTAACTTGCCGGCCGTGGGCCGCCACCACAGCCCCCAGAAGGAGCATGAGCACCAGGGTGGCCCTCATGGTGCTCGCGGCGCCGCTGCTGCTGACTGAGGAGTACTTGGCCGCCATTGCGACTTGAAGGAGGTCGAAGCTGAAGGTGAGGAGTACTAGCTGCAGGCAAAATATATGGAGAGTAGTGAGATGCAGACGTAGGTGCAGGAGAACTGGTGAGGGATGAATTGCATGGGTGCTGGATGGGTTTTTATACGTGATCTCTTGTGCTGAGGAATTAAAGCTGATCAGCGCGACGTGCGATAGCTTGTCTTTCTTTCTCTCCTTGCGACTGATCGTGCAGATGATGAACCAGGTGGATCAGGTTCCAGAACACGGGCAAGCACGGACATCGACACTCGGGCGGATTTGAGTCGTATCATGTATCCAGACTAGTTGATTAAATCGTGGACGTCTTCCAGAGATCATCACGTCGGCTAGTCTAGAAGATCTAGTGATCCACAGCTGATGATCGTCACGTCGTCTAGAGATATTGATCACGTTCGCCAGGAATGATCATGCATTGCCGATTGAGGAATATCTTTTGGTGATATTAGTCATTCCGTCCTACAGGTTACACTTTTCGACAAATTTTGCAAATTTGATCATCGGAGAACTCACGCACTCGATCGCGCACTAGCTGGTTTGGCCTTGCGTGGAAATCGTTGATAGGCACACTTGAAAGCGCGATTAAGGAGGCGGTACTGTACTGTTAGCCCCCAACTCATCCTTCCTCGTCCGCAACGACGGCATCGTGAGAGCAAAGGTCGGGAAGCTGACCCGATGTGTATATTCGAGATTTAGACGCTCTTGAAGGTCCTTTCGCCCGCTGTGATATCCACACCATGTTCATTGGTTGACCTGCCTTAATTACTGTATCCACTTTTCACTAGGTACTGTTGAAATAAAGGTTGACTAGCTCCGATTCGAGTGAAATTTGTAGAGTGTGCATCGTGGTGATATGATTGGTATATTTTTGGGCATATTGCTGATCTTTGAGGGGTACATATTGCTGAAGTTTGGGGGGGGGGGGGGGGGGGGAGGGGAAAGGTGGATGCCAGATGGGCGTATTGCATCGTGATAAAAAAAACAAGTACTATTGTATATTCTGAAGTAATACCGTATATGCCAATCTAGTACTATTGCTAGAACTATTGTTTGGTATCCCACCATTGAGTTAATAGTTGCTGCAGGGCAGTGAATGCTGAGGCCGATAGTCGTGGCATAAATATTTCGAAGCAATATGCCCTATCTCGGACAAATAATCGTGGAGTTTAGTGTGAAGGTAACTTCTGATATTTTGAGCCTGTAATGAAAATGCCTGCACGACAGTACTACTGAACCCCTGATTTGCATTATAATACTTTCGACGATCATATGAGGAACAAAGTTGCCACATCATGTATAAAAAGAACAGTATAAATTGTTTTTCCGTCCGTAAAAGAAATTGATGGAGCATTTAATCCTGAATGAATTGCCAGTTATGAAGGTTCTCGATCTTGTTTCTTGTGTGGTAAATTGAATCAACTCATTCAAATTTCCAGGAAGAATGTTTCTTAGTCTAAATTCGTATAGTCAGAGGGCTTGTGAAATATTACCCTCGCAGGGTTGAATCTCACTGTAAACATGGAAGATGAGCCGAATTTTGTTCAAGAATCACTAAGCAATTGGAGGTGAAGGATGGTTCTAGTTACCGGGTATGGAACATAAAAATCTACAAAATTTGGAATCTTGATCATATGACGACAATCAAGAGAATAAGGACTAATCCTGACTGAGGTTCAAGTTCCACATTCAGCAGCTGCAGCAAGGGTCTTGGATACTCCTGGACAAGGGTCGTCTCCAAAAATGCTGTTCACAATAGGTACCAAACATTTCTGCTGCCCAACGCATGCCTGTTACATTTCCACCCATGCGAACAACCGTCACTCAGTACCAGCCATGGATGTAAGTTTAGCGAATACATGCAGAGGGAAATCCAACTTTAATATGGTATATTGTATTTTTGAAAAACGTACTAGTCAGTCACTCGTTTTCCGGTACAAGGCAATGTGCTACAGAACATCTATTTTTCCTTGTTCCAAATTAGATACTTTCGAGCAAGGTAACCCTGTTCGATTTAAATCTGAAAAACTTCGAATCAGTTGGATGGCAATGTTCGAGTATGCAACTCACCTTGCTTAAAACGTCGTAGGAGGTGTTAGCATGGCAAGCACCAAGCATGAATCCTCCACAGTCACCGGATGGAGTTCCATAGCTTGCGAAGCTTATCGAGGATATTCGTTGTCCGTCTGCACATTCTAATGCCAGAGGAGCACTTGGTGGCTCCGAGGTGAGGCTGCCTCTCCTGGTCCAGGAGGTTACAGACAGTGGGAAAGGATGCGACTCCGAAATATGGGAGCAGACTCGCTGCGGCATGCGAGTGGCAATGGTGATGGCATCTGGGTTCCCTCCCTTTTCCTCAAACAGCACTATGAAGTTGTGCTTGGGAAGCAACCACTGCCGTGGAAGATGGTACCTGCAGTGAATAATAAATGGTTAGTCTAATGATTATTCCTGCTTTGGTACCCCGTTTGGCTCCTTTTCTTGCGACTCGTATTGTGAGTCAAACAGAAAGAGATATAAAGTGGGCATGAGTACTGAGAAGTGGGCACTAAACACTCTTGACGTCTCACACTTGAATAGCAAATTAAACTAATTCTGCCACTTCATTTAACTGACGAATTTTTTACGCAAAACAAGAGTTATCTGGAAGCATGATTCCAGGTACCAACAAAAATATGTAATGTAGCTACGAAAATTACTTACGCTCAGCAGGAGCTGGATACAGGAAATTTGAAGTGAAGCTAGTGGAGTTGATGAGAAGAGATTAATTTACCAACGCTGTGAAGGCTGGCCACACATGGTTAAACACTTGGTTTGGCTGTGAGAGCCACGGTAGTCACAAGTGGCTTCACATCCATCTCTCTGTGCATTGAAGGATGACCAATAGCGGCCAAGGCTGATTCCATTCACCCACACTTGCCCTTTGCTCATGCTACTAAGGTCGAGGGCCAGAGTGCTATTCCCTACTGGCATATCAAATTTTGTCTGGACAGGGAAAAAAAAAAACCATTTCTTGGTTAATGCGGTGGAAAAAACTTAAGGCAATCAGGTACACACTGTACACGATAATGAGCTTCACACACAATCTTTAGTAAATCTTGTCATGTGAGCTATTTATCCCACCTCGTACACCAATATTTCAACTAAAACGTCAATGGATAATGTACTGGTATTTGCAGTAACAGGAGGTTTCCCTTTCAAGATGTCGAACCTTCATCCAAGTTAAGGAGTTGTGATCACTATATTGCGAAACATTCTTCCATTGCGTCGAGTACGATCCGTTCACTGTATGTAGCTGTCTGGACTCACCCTGAAGTCCAACCTGAACCCAACAAAATAGATTTGATGATAGTTAATTCAATCATAAACTTCACCACAGATGGTTCATCACAAACTCGTGTAAGGTAAAGGGAACCCAATGACTCCCTATGCACAATCGCTGCATATATTATGTAAAGAGCTTTTCATGGTGGGTCGATACATCAACGAGGTTGAAAAGGACAGCACCTGATAAGTCCAAGTGTTTCCTCCCATTTCTATAGTACCAGAAGGCAAGCCCTCTATGCGAACTCCATATTGTATACCTGCTTTCTCATCCTCAAGAAATGGCCCATATCCCTATATTCCATCGAAAACAGATTAGCGTGATCAACGTGAATTGCATAATATGTACTGATCTTATTATAGCTTATATCCAGACAGTAAACGCCGTTGTGTAGAAACCGTTCAAAACTACAGTTCACTATGCCTCAGCACTTCATGAGTGATAATGTCTTACCTGTAAACCCATTGTCATGGAGAGTATATATATGTTATTAGTACCAGGTCGCAAGCTGATCGTTTGCGAAGCTTGGTAACCGTTGGCGTTTACAGTGCCTGTCATTCAATCCTCTTGTTTAGTACAGGTCTGAAAACCTTTGATCGAATGTCTCAACTCTTTGACTATTCTCACACATTAAACTACTTCCTTAAATCATTCTAGATACACCTATTACTTGGAAATTATCTGAAATCCCTCAACGACATTTCGACAAGTCACAGTCCCTCAACTGTGTCATCTGCATCAAGTGAAATGACGATGATAAATTTCCTCAGCTCTATAATAAAAACTTATAAATGCAAAAAGTAGGAGGGCTGAAGTATATAAGGCACCAGCATATATGCCATTCACAAATGTATGAGCAGCATCACGAAGAGAGGACATCACTAGTGTCGCCGTTGCTGAACCATTGTCCGGGACATCACTAGCATTAACCTGCACACTGTCCTCCCCAACGCCAATATTGAGAACTTTTCAGGCTACCAAGCATTGCATGACACTAGAGTATGTTAGGTACATCAAAACCTGAAATTACCGCAAGATGATTGCTTCATATTACAAGTCGAAGTTACTATTGCTGAAAACTAGAGTAAAGTAATGGTTCTAGTCCAAATTCCTTACTTTGTCATGTACCACATATAGTCTGTGGTGTCCTTGGTCGAGGCAATCTGTTCGACAAGCGCATTTGTAGAAAACGTATTACCCCAAGCACCCAATGGCTCATTTAATGATTCCCAGTTAGTGATGGGGACAGCACCTTGCATGCCCATTGTCACAGTCTGTGCTCCCACCTGTTCGAGATACGCACAACATGAGGCAGCTCAGTATTTCTGCCAATAGCCTGAATTGGGTTTAAAGCAATCCATTGCGAGCAAAAACAAGTTGCACGTTGCATTTCTCTACCATCTTCACCCTCAGAACATTCCTCGACGAATTCAAGAAACGTCCACATCACGAACCTTAGCAGTGTTGAACACCACTGATTTGCAATCGGGAAGAATACTAACAGACCACGCCGGTAGATCATAGGACACGTCTTGAAACACCACCGTTGTATCGTTCGTGTCCCAGCTTGCCAAGAATGCTGCGCACGTACCATTGGATCCTTGGTACATGTGAGCCTGCATTCAAATGTCAGTAAGCGTTAATTTAGTTGTTAAAATATCGTTTCCGAAACTGAATTTTGCGAAACTGAAGGTTAGGCCCCCAAGGAGTATACAAAGCACGAACTTATGTGAGACATAAGTTGCGTTAGACGAAATAAATTGTAGATGTACAGCGACGGGCACAGTCCAGTAGTTCACTAAGATCTGAAGACAACCTCTGACAATCACAGATTCACAAATGTCAACACATGTACGACTATCTCAAGTCTGAACCCCTCAACTGTAAACCCTAAACATCTGCATTACCTCCTGGTTAGGGCCAAGTGATATCGCTGGGGGAACAGTGTCGACTGCAATCAAAGCTGGCTCGCAGAGTTTCAAAGCAGCATGTAAGTCTTTCAAATGCCCCCACTTGGGCTGCCGTATGTCTCCTGCATACAGAAACCATATTCATATCAACTCCTCTGGCACTCCAGCAGACTTTTGTGGACTGTTTGTTGCTTTTTTATAAAAGAACATCGGAAGGTACAGCGACAACCACGAGCTTAAAAAGTGCATTTCTTATTACAAGGAGCATGGCATGAAAACGTAACCATATTCATCAATAGGAGCATTGTAATCATAGCTGGTAGTCACGCTTTCCACTCCAGTGCGCTCAAAGTTAGTGCCTCCATGATACTGTCAACGGACAAAACAGGGCAGCCATTAGGACTGAGTTTAATGCTGGGTTCTTCTCAAGACTGTAAGAGAATTTTTAGTTAGTTCAGTTTCAAAAATATGGCATATCTGTCACTGTTTAGCCGTCATACCATGTAGTAATTCTGAAAACTTCCTCCTTTTTGGAAGAATCTAGCCACAGAAAATGCTAGGTCCTGCACTGGCCTAGTTGGCGCAGCTTGCCCCCAGCTCTGAAACCTGCACAATGTCACACACGTCAATTCTCTCTACCTTGTAGCTGAAAGATCATAGCGACTTAACTGTGGTTGCAATCAAGAGCATTAAGTGTCTGACGTCTCCAATTGATCACGTATATTTATGTAATGAATTTATCTTCATGCTGTCGGTGAGGAAAATTGAAGCGTCTCGAAACAAATATTGACATCCGAAAGGGCGTACTTACCACCCAGTCCAATTTTCGGTCCACATTGCGGGCTTTCCATCAGAGTTTGGTCTAAATCCATCACAATAGAAGCCGTTGCACGTATTGATCTACGCAGACAACATATCCACGATAAATGGGTGAAATGCAATTATTAATGAGTGGTAACAAGATTTCTGGATATAAGAATATAACGTAGTAAGACAGCTTTCTAACCAATTTTATTTCTTTTATAAATTGAAATTTGATATCTGCATCTTTTGCGCTAAAAGTCTAGCCATGCCAATCGAGTGACTACCAAAAGACGTGAAAATTGGGCTGAAGTGGCTTTTAAGTAGAATCAAGACCGGAGAGGAAGCTAACATACAACAGAATCAGGTGCTTCAGGTTGTTGGCACATTATCCAGGGCACACTGGCATTCGTGGATATTGCCATATTGGTTATCCAATTCAGATACCTTTGTCCTGCTTCTCCATAGGACGAATCGATGTTACCATATTCGTTCTCGATCTGCAAACAGTTCCGAAATTATGACAATTGTGAATCCGTACGACTTTCAGATTCTTAAAAACATACTAAATGCTGTTCCGAAACTACTGATATACATATTCACCTCTCGTATCAATTGGCGATTGAATACGATGGAGACGAATTTACCTGGGCTAGGATGATTGGACCTCCTTGCTCTGCGAAAAGCTTTTCCTTCTTCAACTTGTTGACCAGATGCTCGACAAATCTCTGAGTCTCTAACTGCAAGGCAACCCGTAAAGTGGTGGATCCCATGCCGTTGAACTTAGAAATTTGAAAAACTTCACCCAGCCACAGGTGTGACGACAAGTTCCATCAAAAGCTGATGCTGAAGATTGAATTCAAAAACTTCTGCATCTGAGCTCCAAGAACTTAAATAATTATTTATCACTAAGTAATTAGCAGCTCATGAAATTAAATAACCTTCACTAAGTACATTAGCTGATGAAACATGCAAGAGGCTTCAGGAAAAAGGTGTTAGAATGATCTATTACCTTGAAGGGCTCATTATCTGTGCGGAACTCAACACCTGGTATAAAACGTAACCACGCGGGAAAGCCGCTGCACACAACAAATGCAACATCTAACACTTTTCCATGAATGAAATACCTTGTTCTTCCCCATCAGAAGTTCAGAACCCGAATCGAGTCTTAGATATGCCAGGTTTACCGTAACTCGCAACATACCAGGTATGTTAATAGAACGTCGCGACTTATTAACCGACAATTGGTTAAAACGTGCAAATCACTAACTTATTTTCTCAAGATGGTCACAATCGTGAAACAAATGATCCATCATTGATCTCTGTCGGTGAAATATTCGGTAAAACATTTGAATGGTTTAAAGATCTTGACATACCCGGAATTCCATTCCGCGCACACATAGGGACCAATTCGAAGGTTGACATACATGCCAGCCTCGTGGACCAGCTTCAAGAACTTCGGCAAATTGTACCTTCCAGAGTAATTGTACTAAAATACACAGAAAAGTTTCTAATTAGCCCCTATCAAAAGTCAGGATAGCTACACTCTATCTTCACACAAAAGTGTGTGTATTCAACAAATATTCTCCAAAAAATATCAACGATAATGCAATGGACCTGGACTAAAACTACGTCAATCAAAGACATGTCAGTCTCATGGACGGTATCAATGCATTACGGTAACTAAGAGGTCATGTGCAAACTGTTCAATCCTTTCAAAAATTAGCACACAATAGAGCAATTTGAGTGGAAAAGCAATACCTCCCCTCGTCTGGGTTCGTGCCCATTCCAGAACACATATGTTTCGATAACATCCAGGCCCCCCTCCTTCGCCTTGGCAATGAGACCCGGCCACATCTGCAATATCAAATGATCAATAAATCCCGAATCTAGAGATTGTACACAGACCTTCATCCTAGCTAAATGACCAGCCACAGTTGCACCTAAAGGGTAGATTGAAAGGAACTTCTCATGTATACTGTTAGAGGTTTCTTTTGCAATCACCATAGGCATTGTTAGGGTGGGTGATTACAGCCTTAGCTCCCTGCTTTATTCAGGCTCATTTGGACGAAGTAAAGATTCACTCAGAGCTACAAATTAGTCTTCATCTATTAATGTGCACCTTGAATATCAAGGATTAATTATCTCGGGTCAACATAAATTTAGTAACATAGGACATCGTGAAGCCGGGCTTGCTATTGAATCATATGATAGCACCTTTATGCATTCACACGAACAAGAACTCGGGAAATCGTGCACTTACATGAGGAGTGCTGCGCGGATAGTGGATGGAGCCCGATATAAGCATACGGCGCTGCCCATCCAGTTTTAACGCTCTCTGATCATACGACACGCTCACAGCCCTCGCGTGATTCATCTGGAGCATTACACTGGCCACCACCAAGAACGCACAAACCCGAATCCATGTGACTGCGGCCATTGATATCACAGCAGGGAGATGAGTTGACAGCCACCTCCGGCGGACCAGCTCGAAATCTCCGCGAGCAAAAAATAAGTTCAGGCTGCTGCGAGTTGTCGCCTCCTCGGCGTGACAATTCAACTTCAAAAGAATTAAAGAGCTTGACTGGTTGTTATCATATGCCACAAAATGTCACTCAAATTTCGGGTAACCCTGTCTTTACTCAGAAGCTGCAAAACATGCAAGTCAGTGAATCAGCGGCGATTCTTCAGACGAAATGACCAATGTTGTGAAACCTCCGACCAATCCCGTTGTTAATATTATCGACAAAGAATGGTCACAGCAATTTTTAGTCACTGGCAGGAGCTCAACATTCATTCCGAAGAAAGAATCACCGCAACCAAAATGAGTTACTTCCAGACAGAAATAATTTTTAATCAGATGGATTATCAGACATAGATACAACCAATAACTCATTACTTTCTGTCATTTCCAGATCAAGTCCCAGTCTCCCATTCATACAGTGGTCCAAAACCTTCCAACAAGATGAACCCAACTCAGAAAAACTCTCACCACTGGAAAGGTGAAACACTCAAGAAATCCAACACCATCTCCAGTTAAACTGCTAGTCAGAAAAAACACTTTCCATGTGCTGGAACCTCTACTGCAATAATCCAACGAAGCAGATAATGCACAGCACCTGCCTGTAACCCAGAGTTTATATGGGCAATTATCTGGATGACTCAAGATCAAAGCCAAGGAAGAAGAAAGCTAGAGAACAGTGTGACCAACTCGTGAACTCCAGCTAACCTTGCTGCTGCACCAGCAGCTCTACAATGGACCAGGTCCTACACTTAGCCATATATTGCAATCCATATATCAAACACTGCCACTCCAGCTCTCCACCATAAGCTCCAACACATCGTAGCATAGATAGCATCGTTCCATAACGCTAATCATATGCAACCACCTCCTTCATGAGGTTTCCATCAACTCTTCCTGATCATCAACTGAAACTGCCCATTGCAACTCATCATGGCGACCAACTATTACACATAAGAGCTCCATGCTTCCCAGATCAAGCAATCCATGAACTCGTCGACCTTAACCAACAACACATATCCATATACTACAACAACTCAAAGTCAGGCAGCTAACATCTTGAATATATGAAAATCCTTCAAAGCTTAAACCCCTGACCAATATGTTGAACCATATCCCAACCACAGTAAACTTCAACAACTGATAAAAAAACCATAGCTTCTCAAACTCAAGCTAGCAAACTTGAATCAGAAACCTTGTCCACATGAAGAAACCTTCATATTCCACCACCTGATCCGTGAAAACATGTCAATTTATCACCACCGATGATGAAGTTTAGAATCTGAGATAATACTTTACTTAATTAGCCATGCATTCAGTTATGATGTCTGTGTAGAGAATGTACCATTTATCCATGGCTGAAGCTATGAATTAATTACCAGTGAGAATACTTCAGTGAGCAAGGGAATGTTGAATCATGTTGGTTTTGGTTTGAACTTTGTTGAGCCTGGGAGAGAGTCCATGGAATCATTGAGAAGTGGTTCTTCCAGTTGTCTGTCTTGGTTACAAGAAGTGTTGTACCGGAATTTGGGTACTGGCCTTGCGCAACAATGATGGCAGAACGGGTGGGTTGAATCTAGGAGAGGGGTGGATTTTGGGGGAAGGGAGTAGATTTGGGGGGTGGGTGCCAGCTCTGTTTGGGAGTCCGTAATTATGCTTGTGGTTTGGTGATTGGGTGGGGTTACGGGAGATGAATTACGGTTGATGAATGTGTCTGTTGGTGTCATTATGGTCACGGTCGATGATTTCTACTTGAGTTTTTTGGAGGCTGCCCTTTTGAGGGTGGGCATTGGTATAATTTTATGTCTTGAATTTATGAATCCGGTTTTATATTATGGTTTTAATGTTTGGTCTTACTCTATTTTAATAAGGTAGCTTTACTTTGCACATTCATAAATGTGTTTTCCGAAATTTAAAAGAATAAAAATTTCATTCTTTGAAAAATGAGTTTATTTGATTTTTTGGGTTTTAGGGGAAAAAAAGAAAAAAAGAAACACCAAATATATTCTAAGATGGATTTAATTTGAGAAAATTTCGTTAAGAAATAAAAAAATCTAATTTTATTTTTTATCCTTAGATTTTTTCAATAATTTGAATTCATGATTTAGAATTATTTTTCAACAAACAATCTACCTTGCTACAATATTGAGTTATTATATGAACTTCTATTTATTAATATCTTATATCAATTTGATTTTGAGAACATCTTTGATTTTTTTCTTATTGAAAAAGAAATATTTGAAATAGAATATCAATAATAAAAACAACTTTTGAATTTCTTAGTTCAATCTAAATGGTCTTGCTAAAACAATTGTTTGTATTTGTTGATTTAGGTTACTTTATGCATGAGTTAAAGCCTTAAGTGGTTGATGCAATGAATAGATACATTCACTAATTTAACTAAGGTGATAGCAATTGAAAATTGTCACTTTTGGATCTTTTTTGTTCTTTAAATGATAGATTTAATGTAAAAAATATAAAAATTTGGATGATAGAGGATATTGATTTATTTATTTTTCAATCGATTTTATTTTTGAATTGTATCAAATTTTCTAACAATTTTCAAAGGTCTAAAAGCTAAAATTCTAATATACATAGAAAGAATTGTGCGTCTATCTTGACATAAATTCAAATATACCCTTGTCAATAAACTTATTTGGATTGATACAAAAAAACTATAAAAAACATGTGCAAATGCATCAAAAACCAAATAGGAGTCTTCTTGATAGCAATGTAGGTATTATATTGCCACTTATAATTGCCCATTATTAGCGCACCTAGAATCAACAATTAATACTCTACAATTGCTTGGCATTGTCAACTTATTGTGTCGTAGAATCAACTATAATGATGCCATTATTTTCAAGACTTTTTTTCTAGATATATTCTTCAAAACTCAATGTTGATATACTGTTGTTTTTTCATAAAACATTTTTATGCTCTTTGTCTGATAATAAAGCTTGTTATATACATCTTCTCTAGTAATAAAGCTTATTATATACATCTTACTATGTAGTTTGCATTTGATTTTATTTAGTCCAAATATGATCTGTATAATCTACAACATCTACGGTAAAAAATTGTAGGGTTGAAATTTTTATATCTCACTTCTATTTTTACCTTGTATGCTAATATAATTTTGCTCAAGAATACTCAAGGTCACTAAGAATTAACCTTTTGTCTTTACTGGATTTTCATATAATTTAATTAAAATCATATTGCCCAACAAGGTTATTTTTATAAAAAAAATTATATTTTTAATATTAAAATATTCTAGAAATCAATTTCTCAAAATTAGACTCTTATATTGTATTTTGAATTTTTTTATAATAAGCCATTTCTTCTTCATAAAAAGTCCCATTTAAACAGTATCTATTGGATAGGATTCCAATTCAAGTTGGATGTTTGTTAATAAAATCCTAGCTGAATTTAAGATGTTATAAAGATTTGGCATTGAGCATTTTAGTACAAGGACATCTAACCTTGGATTTCTTTTATTTTCTTAAATTTGGACTAGATTTTACAAGGTCATTTTTGAAGATATTATTGTTTTTCCATGATATTCTTTTGTAGCGATGTATTATTAAGATGATTTTAATTAACTTCATTGTTGAAAGATATTTTATTGAAATTTTTTTAGAGATTAAATTTAACTTTAAAGTGTTTAGAGCCAAATTTCAGAACCATTTTTTGATAGTTGAATATTATAATCTTCTAAAACATGAAGACTCAGAAGTCAAAATTTGACCAACATTATCTATCAAAAGTTCATAACAAAGAAACATATATAGATTTCCATACGATAATGTCTTAGTTGGTGGAGCCAAGGAATGTATGCACAAAGCCTTTATTCATTAAAGGGCACTTTATTCACCCCAATAATACAATATGATTTGTAATTTTGAATACCAAATTTATTTTATAAATGAATAAATAAATAAAATTAATAAAATTAATATGTTGATTTGTTTGCACATTCTTTTACTGAGGACCATTGTGCAAGGGAATAGCTCTTGTGAAGAGAAAGGAAACCCAGAAGATAAGCGTCAAGCTCCCCTGATTGCGATGTGGAGACAAAAGCGTCCTCTGCACAGAAGTTGTTGTAAGGAGTGAGGGGCACCCTTGTTCCCAGTTTCTCAGATAACTCATTTGGGGGTTTTTGGAAGCAATGCTCTTTTAATGATACGTACTTAAGAAAGGGCACTGGACTAATTGTACTCCTATGAAAGGTGCCTCAACCCTAATTGTCTGTTGTTGAGAGAATCACCTGGTCGTCTGGAGAGAAGAAATAAGTTCTGTCCTTGAACGGAAACTAGTTCAATGAATAAAGTTTCTGTTAGTTCCACTTGGACTGGGCATCCAACTAGGCAATAAGATTTCTACATTGGAGTTATTTACAAATATCATATACGAGTTAATTTGTCAAAAAATTCCTCTTTTGTCAGTTTAAACAAAAAATAAACTCTTATAATAAATCCAAATATCTAAATCATGTTAAAAAAAAAAGTGGCTAATCTTGGATGTTCTTGGCAAACCTCTGTAGACGCTTAAAATTATTTTGATCTTGAGTTGAATTTACAATGAACAATCGTGTGTAAATTTAATCAAATTTCATGGTATATAGGTCAACTATCGGTATATTCTATTACAAAATGTAAAACGTCTCATTAATCTTAAAAAAATTACACACACTAACCTGAAATAACTTGCCTCAACTTCCGAGGAAGTTGGTATGGGATTACTGTAATGTAGTCCTACGAGCGTTTTTTGGAGGGGCAAGGTTGATAAGCCCTTAGTTTTTGGTTTTTAATTTTAAAATTCCTTAAGGTGTCCTCTCAAAGCAATTTGGGGTCGCAGGCCCAATTTTTGAATTCAAAATTACCAGAAATGGCCTTGGGGAGGTCCAAAATCAAATTTCAGGGTTTTTGGAGGAAAAAAGCCAACCAATGGGAGTGGCTCCTAAAATACGTGGATCCGTTGGTCTGATGTCCTCTTTTTTCTTCTGCTGAACATCACTTTTGAAAAAGGGAAAAACCTTGGCTACAATACCCTATTTTAGATGAAATTTCTAATTTTGTGCAACAAAGTCAACACATGAGCAAGGGAGGAAAGTCCCCAATTACTGTGTGCGTTTGGAAAAATCTGCTTCATTCAGTGCCAAAAAATCAACTTCCTTGCTGTGTCAAGATCATCTAGACATACTATCGACGCTGCAGGAGTCTGCCCCAGTGCCTAGAGAGGTTACAGTATTAATTTACATATGATAGATTGTGTTGAATTAAGTGCAGTTATACCTGAATTGCATGCAGATTCTGGGAATTGATCGTCAGCATATGGGTCACGTATTTGACTATCTTTGGTGAATGTTTTCATAATTTAATGTTTTTGTCGATGTGGGCCAATTGGGTAAGGATGGGAGAGTCGGCGAGCACTGTTCGTTGGACGTCAAGCCTTGTTATGATATTTGATTTCTCCTTCAAGTTCTTTCTGTAACACACTGGTTCCAATTTTTGGGGGTATGTGGTTGTAGTTTTCAGGGAGCTCGTTATCTAGCTCGCCATGGCATTTCAGATTTTTGTCTAGAAGCCCAGTAGTACTGGATAGATCTCTACAGGACGTGGTTGTACCGAGTCTGCAGCTCTGTTTTGCTACAGTCTAAGATAGCCCATTTCTACAGATTGTTTCTAGCAGTAGTACTAAAGTTGCTAAGTGAGGATTGGGAGTCATACTCAAGAAATGATGAATCATTGTTATGCAGTGATCTGTGTAGCATTCACTGGTAGCTCAATCTGGGAAGTTTTGTTGTAAGATGTGCTAGAATATAGAAGGTGTAACAGATTATGTTTTTGAGGATATGGATTCAAGCAAGCACTGGATGAAGTCCACATTGCTACCCATGTCGGAGCACCGGCAGGCGAAGGTGTATGACGTTTCTGTGCTGGAGGGAGCAGGTGCATCCCAACAGTGTAGCAGCTCTAAATCAAAAGGGAAGCAGTTGAAGGAAGTGCTGAAGCCGCTGGTGAGGCTGAAGGATGCGTTTATGGAGCTGATGGTGAGCGAGAGCACTCCCGAAGGCAGAAGCAGTGCGGCCTATTGTTCCATGGGGGTGGTCATGGGGCCGGTGGACTTGGGCATGTAGATTAAAGCTGCCTAGCTCGTCCATCATGGCCTGCAATGACAAAGTATAATCCTAGTCACAACTGTAGTTCTAGCAAATATCAATTTGATGACTAGGTGGGTGAGGTAGGGCACCAGAATGCACATGATCATGCAGTGGATCAAAAGCAGCTTGCACATGTAAGTTGGTACGACCGTAACAGTCGAGTGGCTTTCGTTGTGAGCAAACTAAGTTACAGTAGATTCATGTAAATTGTTTAGTATGCAAACAAAAAATGTACTTCATCAATGCTCGTTGCTCTTATCAAATCTGCCACCATTGATGCAACACAAAGACAAGTTTGAGTTGTTTGTAGGTGTGCACTGACCACCGCCCATCTCTGTCTATACCTCTTTGTGTGGCTTAGCTGAGAAGGTGTGAGTGTAAGTCATGATAGAATTTTATTGCCAGTGGACAAGAAGAAAGCAATTGCGGGTTCATGGGCACATCAGCACATTGTAAATTTGTAATCTTGAAATTTTGTGCTGCACTAAAACATTTGTTCCAGTCTTCCCTGTAATTACTAAAATTTCATTAATTTAATAATTTGATGGTTTTAGTCAATGTGCTTGTATGAGGATTGTGCAGATTTAAGCATATTGAAATTCATTTTTGAATGCTACCTCAAAAGGATTTTTTTTGCTTCAGTTTAAATTCAAGTTCACAGAAATTCCATTTCTCCATATTGATGCAAGTAACGTTTTAGTACAGCAATTACAAGAGCAAGATAGACAGAAAACTGTTACAAATAGTGACAACAGAATGCTCTGATGGAGTGCTGTACACAACTTTAGAACAAAGAAAATGCTGCTCAGCCGCTTGGAGGAATTCATCTTCAGGTGGCTTGAAGTTTTGTGACCAATGCTGGATATTTTAGGTAGGTGGAGCCAAGTTGGAGGTCAGCATCAGAGTTGTTTCAGAATTACGCTCAGATGGATGTGCAGTGGACCCTCCTTTGGAAGAATTGGGGATCATGTAAACTGTAAGACTGTATGGACAATCCTTACTGAGTCAGTAGGTGCCAGCTGACAAGTGCATTTTGGCAACAAAAACTTAAAATGTTCCACACACTACAAGCAAGTGTGTCGTTCCTCACTTGCAAATATAGCAAAAAAGGTACCCAAGCGACATAGAACTGACTCACCAGCAGCTTCCGCAAACCAAGCTCAAAGTTGCAGGTCGATGAGTGCGTCGGGTCACTAAAATACAAACGGTGGGGCCTGCCAATCTATAGTATCACTACTCTTGGATGGCTCCATATCAGAGGCCCTCGCGGCCGGATACCGCTGGGCCCATTGAATGTTTTTTTTACCGCTTCAAGGCTCAGGTTTGGTAACTATTGACAACCGTCCGATGAGAAGAGAGTTTGATTTTAGGACCCTTCATATGAGGTGCCGAGTTTTTGATGTTAGATATTAGCATCTCGTTGGTCATATGAGAGACTAGGAGATACACACACGTGTGCCAATCAGGCGACTGTCTCAATTCTCAATTTTCACGGTAGGGTTTGCTGTGGAGGGTTCCTCTCGATGGCTTTTCCAATTTTGGGGTGGTTTAGGGTTTAGGTTTCGTCTTCTTCGTTTTTGCGGAGGATATGTTTGCAGCCAGATAACCTGATCCATACAGTGTAAAAAGCGTGAAGTTTTGTGGCAGCTTGACGGCGGTGTTCGTAGTCCCCGCCAGCACCAACGGAGTTCCTGATGAACCAAGCAGTGTGCCGATGCTTGGACGAATTCAGCTCTTGCAGCCTTCCACCACATCCCACCACATAGCAAACTTGTTTACGTACAGACTCCACACCAAAATCAGACACCAATACTCATCTCCTTCACCACAGCAAGAACAAAAACCAGAAACAAAACCGAAAACATAGGTCAAAACAGCACAAACCACAAAAACTTGAAACTCCAAGACACACTCCAAAACAAGCAGGATTTAAACACAAAGAGCATCACCTGAAACCGGATTACACAAATGCAGAAAATGGCGTTGAGATGCAGCTGTGTGTTCTTCACCTGCAGATGGTAGTGTTCTCATTCGGATAAGGGCATTGAAAGCAGATTCTGCACACACCACATCAAGGTTAGAGTTCCTTGCGAGAACATAAACCTTTCTAGTAAAAACTACTTGACTTTGTTGTCGACATCTACACACCAAAATGAAGAGAAGAGAGTCAAAGCAGGTGCCAGAACAATCCCAGAACACCATCAAAGCAAACCCTAAACCTTGCCCACCCCCCCTCGGTAATTTACACAAACACAACCATGAAGGATTCAGTCAAGGTACTACAGCACAGATGCGACGCTTCACCAAACGCTTACCTGTCTCCAAATATCTTTAGCAAGATGCCACCGTCTACTGTGCTCCGCGGTGGTGAACTTTGGAGTGGACACATACTGCTTCAACTACCGGCCTTTTGAGAAGGGTAGTGAAATATTTCAAAATGGAGGTCTCAAACCGATGTCCAAAGTCGATTGCCACAAACACAAAACGCAACGCCCCGAGCCCCCCAGGGAGCACACCTGGATTTAACCCCGCAGTTGAATCCTCTCAAGTGTCCCGGTAAAATATTGAAGAAATGGCAAAGGAAAAAGCTTCGGCAGCCAACGTGGATTATACCCGGGTAACTCCACTACGCCTCTGCGATGTGATTCGCTGGCCTTAAGAAAAGGTCCGCCCAAACTCGAGAAACTCGGCTTGATCACAGGGATAGTCCATCGTTGTACATCGAAGAGTCAAAGGCGACACTGTCCTTAGAATTCGGAGTGAGAAACGACACACTTGCTTGTAGTGACAGCATTCTGTATACTGTAAGGGCCCGGTTTATACTTGGGCCAGATTGAGGGCGAGTCTAAACTCTTCAAATTTTAACCGATAGGATTATCAGATTTTTTCAAATTGGGCCTAAGGGCTTTATACTAGGGCCCGATCGAAACTCCATGATTTCATCCTATATGTCATCATCCGTGGCACTATTTGTGTATCAAAATGTTTGGACCTTAGTGATCCACTTGGGACAAGGTTTTCGCTACCCAAACCCCCACCTTGGGCTGGAAGCAAGGCCCCCATTGCAGGCTGAATCAAGGAGCATTCCGGCAACCCTTCCGGCCAGCCCGAGACGGCATGTAAAGTGGGCCTGAGCATACTACAGCTTCTGGTGACACCAACCAAAGCTAAATCTATGGCTTTTAGAACACGACCTTGAAATTTGAATGCACACCAGTTTGGATTTGCACATATCTAATACAGGTGACCACCATACTGTTATATCATAGTTTGAGTATGTAAGTACCATGTGGGGTACCATGGACTCCTGTACACGAAGATGACATACGCATCATTTCTTCCTTGTTTTCTTGTAGCATAGGTGCATAGGTTTATGGTTTGCTTGTTAGTTTCTCAATTGAAGAGGACAAATGAGACATCAAACAGTTGGGGTGGATGTCTTTAGTACACTTATTGTATCTACATGCCAAAAAGTGTTGGAGGCATCCTTGGCAATTTGTGCTTCTTCAAAGTGCAAACAGGCTGGTGTCCATCTCCAAGCCTGAATGTTGATAGATAAGCCATGGTACTATTCCACTTGCAATGGGAGATGACAGGAGAAGAAATTTTATCCATTTGAAAACTCATGATAAGGTTGAAGTACCCATAACCACCATGTAAGAAAATTTGCCTTTTTGTAGCCGATCTATTTATAGTGGGTAAATTATTGGGGGTGGCAAGATAGTTTTTAGGAAGGTTTGTAAATTTTTTGTAATTTTTTGTAAAACACTTGAATTAATATAAATTTTCAAACAGTAACGTACTGCAGGACCAGTAAACAACCTATACGGTAAGCAAAAACCACACCATGTGGTACTAATTTTTACTCATGGTGATATCCAAAACCACCAACCTTTTGAGTGTTCTGATTGGTGAGTTCGAATTGTGAAATTGGTGGTTCTGGGTAACAACTGTGTTGGCCAAAGAAATGTCTACATGTTAGGATTAGGACAGTCTAAGGTTGAGCCACCTATTACCAACCAGGAACCCATCAAACAGCATGTAGGGTATAAAGAAATAGTCATGGACTGGACGCATTTCTGATCATGTCTACTTTTTGTGGATGCTTCTAAATAGGTTTAGGTGGTTCACTCTTAGTGGTTCTTACAATTTGTGCTAAAGAAATTCTGACTTTCTTTGTCTACAATTATATGCACCGAGAGTGTGCGGTTATGCAGTATTTTCAAGATATTGGTTGTGGGTTCCGAGCAACTTTTCACTTAAAAAAATTATAACTATTAAAACAGTGGGAATAAAATTATGGGACTTTTGGTATTCAGCAAGAACCTTATATTTGCACACATAAAAAATCCTAAACAAATTACATACCTTATTCTCATATGCTAAAATCTTAAGTGGTCGGTTATGAGTGGCTCGACCTTACCTTAGTGTTGTACCAGGGAGGCACTTGTGTCAGGTCTGTTTCTGAAATAGGTGAGAACACATTTACTAGATGTAATATCAACACGTTCTATGTTAATGAGTACATGGAATTCATTTACCACCTCAAACAGACATGAAGACATCATGTCATGGAATCCACTGAATTTTTATTTTTTTTGAAGCGCACAAAAATAATCTGTTATTCACATAACAAAATCAATGCAAGCCATTTTATATCCAGCAAGTTCTGAGCAAATTCCAAATAAATATCCTATATTCCAAAAAAATTAAAATCAACTCTGATCGAAGATGAATCAGCGATGAAAATTGAAGGTAAATGGTAACTTAAGCCCTCTAGGGCTGGACAGAGGATGGGCCGGATTCAACATTTTTCAGCCTCCAATATGACCTAAAGTCTAGACCTAAGTTGGGAGTTTGGGCTAGGGAAAACCTTGTGCCAATTGTATCACTAAGACCCAAAAATTTTGGCACCAAAATAGTGCCATGTAGGCTGCCATATAGAATAAATTGAAGTTCTCATCTGGCACTATAAAGCCCTTAGACCTGTTTTGAAAGAATCGAGCGATCCTATTGGTTGAAATTTGAAGAGTTTGGGCCGGCCCTTAATCTGGTCCCAAGTATTAACTGGCCTTTATATTGGAGTTATATTGAACCCATAAAAATGATGTACGAGTTCTACAGTGACGGGTGGAATTGTCTTTTACCAACTGTTGAAGCTACCTTTTCTTGCAAGTTTAGTACCTTTCCTGTAAATGCTTTTGCAGAGATTTTTTTGATACCCGTGAAAATACACCACGGGTATAACATCAATATCACACCAGAGGGCATCAATCGAATAGTGGATGTCGCATCATCCCACACCCACTTCCAGAAAGACCGACCCCCATAACCGTCCCTGCAAACCATCATCACCCAGTCGCCGACATTTCAAACCCCAAATTCTACAAATTGCGCTGTTCATGCCGGTTTTGGGCGAAGTAACGGTTTATTATATACATGAAGCAAGAGAGGCGCATCTAAACCCGTCACCACCTCCGAAACCCGTCATCATCTATTAAAAGACTCAAAAGTACATATAACAGTCTGAAATCTACATGTTAGTTTTCCAGTCAGTGACGGAATTCAGATACCCTCCTCAACGAATTGCTTCGGAGTTACATATTATAAGCCGCTACTACACCCAAAACCAACATTATCTGCGCATCTCGTAGAATCGAGAAACAAATATGTGCACAATAAGTAGATACATGATTGGGTTCATGTGCAGTGACGGGTATGGGTACCAGGACCAAGGCGATGGTGCGATGGAGCGATGCCGAGGCGATGGCGAAAGTGGGTCGCTTGCCAATTGCACGACAGGCATGCATCAGTAGCAATGCGCAATTGCAGCATCCTCATCCAACTCATCCGACACAATTTTTCCCATTTTTCCCGATTTTTTGCCATTTTTTTCCATATTTTTCCACTCCAGTTGCAGTTTTTCCGTGCCAGGTTGCTTAGTTATCCACTCTGGTTGCGTCAATCGGAAGGAATCCTCCATCATTCTCACATTCTTGCTTCACTCCTGCGCTACATGCTGTGAACATGGGCCCGATGTCATGTGCCATGTCGGTCGGGCACTGCCCAGATGACAACAATTGTCCAAGGATGTGCCCAGGATGTGTGTAGCATGTGTATAAGTCTCCAGGGAGAAGGCGAATTGGGTCCAGGCTTCAAGCATTTGCAAGCACTCGGGAAGCTCAGAAACCATCGCCAGGTACTTCACTGTGGTCACTGTGTGCCGGAGCTGAGGTATGTTGATTCCTGGAATTTTGGCAATAATGTTTGGATTTGGAGCTTTGGTGTTTTTTGTAGAATATTCTCGCTTTCAGGGTTGATGTGAAGTTGTGGGATGGTTGGTCGTTGAGTTAACTGATGTGTGATGGTTGAATTTGAGCTCTCGGGGTAGTTGAGAATAGTTTTTGAGATTTTTGTGATTGGTTTATTGGCAGGTGTTGGGAATTCCCCGAATTGGATTGGTGTTTTGGAGTTTGGAGGAGCTGAGTTTCGAGCTTGGGGGATTCATCGGGTGCGATGGGCAGCTTAGGGTGTCTGTTGCGGTTTTTCGTGTTGCTGTTGAGCGTAGCAGTGAGTGCAGGGAAGGCGATTAATGTCACGTATGATCAGCGAGCGCTTGTGATCGATGGCCAGCGTCGAATGCTCATCTCCGCGGGCATCCATTACCCTCGTGCTACGCCTGAGGTGATTGGTCATTTCTTCCTGTTGCTCTCTCTGTTTTGTTTTACGCATTTGATGCTACTTGTTTTTGAGCTTATGCCTGATTATCGTGACCATTTGTCCTTGTTCTTTGTTCTTCTACTGCTTAAGTGAGGTTTAATATTGAGTCACCTTTTCCGAGACTCAGTGATGTGGTATATCTCTAGAGTTATTGGAATATGATCAAATTTTCATTCAATTGTTCTTGCTCATCGTTCCTAAGCTCCTGTGTATATGAGTTCCCGTTTCGACTTAAACAGGATCAGATTATATTTACATTTTAATTTTGTTTATGTAGGTTTAAGAGGGTTTTACTATCTTTTTTTTCAGGAGATATGTGCTCTTCACTTTATTCATCTGAGTTTTTACAAAACCTTATGGAAATCGTTGTATCTTTCTGAATAGATGTGGCCAAGCATTATACAAAACTCGAAGGATGGAGGTGCAGATGTGGTGCAAACGTATGTTTTCTGGAATGCCCATGAGCCTAAGCAAGGCCAGGTTCGAGTTTCATTCACCTTCTGACTCTTGAAATTGCTAAACAATCACACGGTCTGGCATTAATTAAAGCATCAGTTAGATATATATATATATATATATATATATATATATATAAAATATAATATAATATATCGAGAATGTGGCACCAAATGATGTGGGCATTCCTGAAGAAATTGCTCTTCATGGTGTCTTACTTGGATGCATCATGTGTGCTCCATATCTGCTTTGACTTATACACGTTGTTCTCAGTGGTTCCTGCCACTTGTGAGTAATGAATGCATTCGGAAGTATTGCATAATTCACGTTTTGATAATATCTTTGATAGGATGTGTCTAGAACGTCTGGGTATTATTCATGAAATTCGTAGGACAAAGTGGTGCTAACAACATAGACGAGAAGTCATCGTGCTTCTTCACATCGTCCTTCAAACAGATTTGCTAAACGTTAACGTGAATTCCTGGGGTGCAGTATAACTTCGAGGGCAGATATGATCTGGTCAAGTTCATAAAGTTGGTGCAGAAAGCCGGGATGTACTTCCATCTCCGCATCGGTCCCTACGTCTGCGCAGAGTGGAACTTCGGGTATGATGATCAGAGCTATGAAAGACCCTAGCTATTGCTCTGTGTTCACCAAGATAGGAACAAGTAGGTTCTAATGACTAGGTTCATGACTAGAAGGAAAGCACTATCACTACTGTGTAGATTCTAATAGTGGTTTTGCATGTAATCGGTTGCAGGGGGTTTCCTTATTGGTTAAAAGAGATTCCTGGAATTGTGTTTCGTACTGACAATGAACCTTTCAAGGTAAAGAGCAACTCTATATTATTTGGTACCTCCAGAGACTAAGTTGCAATATAAATGCTTTGGAATTTCACTGTCCATATCATATTAGAGCCACGGTTTGTGAACTTTACGTCTACCTGATAGTTATTAGCATTGATGATAGTATCCTTTTATGCATGCACTATCTGATCTACACTTTTGGTTGAAATTATTTCTAGGGTGAACATGAAGTGCTTTGGAGCTTGTTTCACATACCACTGATCTATCATTATTGTTGCCTTTCTGGTGACCTGAGTTCAGGTTGCGATGCAAGGATTCGTGACCAAGATTGTTAACTTAATGAAAGAGAACCAACTTTTTGCATACCAAGGAGGCCCTATTATCATGGCCCAGGTAGGTGTAGGAGAATCGATTCTTGATCAGTCGTGGCGGTTGCATTTCAACATTTTCGATTTCAGTTAAATATTGCAATTTTATGACGTGCTTTCTTTATAAAACATTTGTTGACACGTTGTGAGTGTAGATCGAGAACGAGTATGGGAATGTTGAATGGAATTTTGGCGATGGAGGAAAGCGGTATGTTCAGTGGGCAGCCGACATGGCCCTCAGCCTTGATGCACGTGTACCCTGGATTATGTGCCAGCAAGGGGATGCTCCTGGAGAAATCGTAAGATCTCTCCCTCTTGTTATCTAACTCTTGTCTTGGAAGGATTACTGAGCTGTCAATATTGGAAGATATTTGCCATATGATGAAGTCGGTACTCTCTGCGGTTCTGCTATGTGCAGATAAACACATGTAACGGTTATTACTGCGATGGGTGGACACCCAACAGTGCCACGAAACCGAAATTTTGGACCGAGGATTGGAATGGCTGGTAAGTTTCCACCAAGAGGGTCTGTGAAGTGATCTGTTGGTTCTCAAAGCCGTTTGCCAGTATTGAGGTTTGCACATATTCTTTCCTCCGTTCTTTCTTGTCAAATTTTTAACCAGTCATCAAAATGTTACGTACAGGTTCCAAAACTGGGGACAGGCCACTCCACATAGACCAGTTGAAGACAATGCGTTTGCTGTCGCTCGATTTTTCCAGCGCGGAGGAAGTTTTCACAACTATTACATGGTAGCTTCTAACGCAGTCCCTCGCAAAAGCTCAGTGCACTTCTGGACAGTTCTCACTAAAAATTTCAGATGTTTGAGGCGTATTTCTCACATGTCAAAACCTTTTTTCCTGTCAATCTCGAACTTATCCTTGTCTGAGTTGTCTTGGTAGTACTTCGGTGGTACCAACTTTGCACGAACTGGTGGTGGACCATTCATGACAACGACTTATGATTACGATGCTCCTCTTGATGAATACGGTGCGTTTTCATTGATGGTGTTCAAGATATGCATCACTATCTTTGATATCATATATTATATTTGCAAAGTGGAGAAGATTTAGGGCAAAGAATCATATGATGGACGAAACTGTTTTGACAGTCATGAGCATGGCAAATATCTGCAGGACTTATTAGACAACCAAAATGGGGACATATGAAAGACCTTCATGCTGCCATCAAGCTCTGCGAACCGGCGTTAACTGCCGTTGATGCAGAGCCGCAGTCCACTTGGCTCGGTTCGAATCAAGAGGTTTGAATCCTGCTTGTTACAATTCTTTTTATAATTTGGGGTAAAAAAATCTGACATACGATAACTTGTGACCATACTATGAACATTCCACTGCTATGAAATGTAACCTGTAGAACAATTGGCACTATGTCCGATTATGAATTTAGCATTGAAATGTCTACATGAATTAATAACTAGTCCTGATATTGAAAAAGCTTGTTTTGAGATATGGAACAGGCTCACGTGTATTCTGGAGGTGGTCATTGTGCCGCTTTTCTTGCCAATATCGATAGTCGATCCAGCGCCACTGTACAGTTTCAAAACAAGTCATACGTGCTGCCAGCGTGGTCAGTCAGCATCTTACCTGACTGCGAGAATGTCGTGTTCAACACAGCCCAGGTAATTTCCTCCTTCGATTACTCCTTGCTGCTCTGATAATAGGTTTGCAGCTTGTTAATTCAGTAAGTCAGCAGTCAAATTGATACTTCGAAGATGTTCTTTTCCATTCATTCTAGATACAAGTAGAAACTGTTGATCAAATACCATTAACTATAACATTTATTACATGTCAGCTATTGAACCATCTTAGTCCATCTGCCTTCGAATAATATTTGTGTCATTTGTCATAGACAGAGCAAGCTCATTTTTTATGGTCTGAATTTACGGAAATCTGCATGTTACCTGGTTTTTTATTATCCAGTCTCAGAACGATTCATTGCTTCCCCACAGGTAGGAGCTCAGACTACTGTGACAAGGATGAGAACAACGTCCTCGAAACCAAGAGGGGATATTCTTTTACCATCCAATGCCCTGCTGCATGATCATATTTCCGACGGCGCAGTCGGTTCAGGTCTGAAATGGCAGGCATCGGTGGAGCCCGTTGGAATCAGGGGAGCAGGAACAACCATTTCAAACTCCTTGCTTGAACAACTTAATATCACGAAAGATACCTCCGATTATCTATGGTACTCAACCAGGTAGCTTATTTAAACCTTTCTACTCAACATTGTACACAGCTCATGCTCTTGCAGCATACCAAACTGTCTGGTGTACTATTGAGAATCTGTTCCATTGTAACTCGGCTAAAGGAGTTCTATGTCTCTGAAGTAGAACACATGTTTACAGCTTTCTAAACTGTGAAATATCCCCTGGATTTCAATATCTATCGTGTGACTTTGAATTCTTACTTCAATAGAGAATCTTGATATGTTATCAAAAGTGTTCCAGCCATTGTTGTTTATGTCTATATAAACTGAGACGCATGCTCGATTTTAAGTTACTTGCTCTTTGCCCTGATACATACTTTTTTTAGAAGTTGTCTAATTTTTTCTACCATGATTGCTTTTGGAACATAGCATCACAGTCGCGAGCGAGGATATAGAAGCTCTCTCTGAAGCCGATACGCAAGCAAAACTGGTCCTCGGCTCTATGCGTGATGCAGTACATATCTTCGTCAATGGGCAACTTGCAGGTATGACTTGGTTCGTCAGAAAAATTTCCTTCCTAGAATACCATTGATATTTGTGATTCCTTTCACGCAATGGCTTGCTACATCCGACAGTCTTGTTCTTCAATATTCATTAGGTACTGTACCGAGTCTCTAGTCAATGCCTCTTTTTCTTCTAGCTTTTCATCACGAGGGAGTATCTGAGTTTCAATTTGTTGCAATTGTACAGGCAGTGCCATGGGATGGAATGTTCAAGTCTCTCAATCCATTAATTTGAAAAGTGGAAAGAACAGCATCGACTTACTATGCATGACTCTAGGATTGCAGGTTCGTGGCTTCCCTTCAAGAGGTAGATGATTGAGAGATCTGATTTTGTATAATCGACGCCTGAAGAATTTTCTTGTTGGTTTCTCTTAAAAAACCCAAAAGAACATTAAAAACGTCTTTATAGGAGCCATTACTTCAATGGAAGACTTTGAGCGGGTAATGAAATCGTTCTGGTGAAATTCTTCTTATTAACGAATTGATGCTGGACAGAATTACGGTGCGTTTCTAGAGACTTGGGGTGCTGGCATTCAAGGGTCCGCTTCGTTAACAGGGTTGCCGTCTGGGGATCTGGATTTATCGACAGCCAGGTGGTCATATCAGGTGAGATATTGGTGCACAACCCAGTGTATATTGAGGATATTTTTCTAATGGTATGTACTTACTAGCATCAGCTCGTGATTTCTTTTCTTCGATTTCACCCGATTTCCCTAATCTGTAATTCTGCTGTTCAAACCTGTTGTTCAGGTCGGACTTCTAGGAGAGGAGGTCACACTCTTTGAGACTGGTACTGCAGATGGAATTTCTTGGGATTCATCTTCATCCGCAAATACGTCTTCCCTTACGTGGTACAAGGTATGCACAAATCATGATATGCTGGGAAGGCTTAAAATGCAAATAATACAGGTTGATGAAGCATATAGGAAAAAAATTAGCGTTTTCTTCGATGGATACCAGCTTTTCATTTAACACAGCGACTGCCTTTTACAGACTACATTTGACGCCCCTGGAGGTACAGATCCTGTTGCTCTGGATTTGGGGAGCATGGGGAAGGGTCAAGCCTGGGTAAACGGCCATCACCTGGGTCGTTATTGGCTGTTACTTGCCCCACAAACTGGCTGCTCAACCTGCGATTACCGCGGGGCCTATAACTCGGATAAGTGTCGTACAGATTGTGGAGAGCCCTCACAGCGCTGGCAAGTGTCATATTTCTAGTTCTTGTACCGCAGCTACTTTGTATTTACGTTATATCACACGCAAAATTACATTATATAAGCACATCGCATCTCATTTCATGGATATATCGAGGGTAAACGTTTCTGCCTTTGCTTGGAATTTCAGTGTTTGATATGGACATGGCAATGCAGGTACCATATTCCTCGAGCCTGGTTGCAACCCACTGGGAATTTGTTGGTCCTCATTGAAGAGATTGGAGGTGATGTATCAAAAATTTCATTGGTAACACGATCTGCACATGCGGTGTGCTCTCACGTTGATGAGTCTCAACCTGCACCTCTTCAACTCTGGACTGCTCATCGTTCGATGGACGCATCAAGCGCTCCAGCAGAGGTGCTGCTTGAATGCGCAGCAGGCCAGCATATAAGCCACATCAAGTTTGCAAGCTTTGGAAACCCAGTAGGCTCCTGCGGCCACTTCCATCGGGGGAAGTGCCACGCCGTGGAAAGCTCGGAGGTTGTGCAGAAGGTAAATTCTGTAACGCTTCCCTTAATTTTGATTTCCAATATTAAAACTCCTTAATCTTAAAAACGTTGCAAAATGTTTAAGTCATAGTTGAGAAGCCATTCCACCTTGGATTCTTCTTCAAGGTAGACTCGTATACATGAGTCCACTGAACATTAGCAAAAATCCCTGCGACTGACTCTACGCATCAGCTACTAGCTAATTAATTTTTACTTGACGAGCTGAAATGAGATCTTGGTATAATTCGTTCCTGTTTTTGGCTCAGTTGTAACTAGTTCCGAACTCACGAGATTTTAATGTTGTGTTTGCAGCTCTGCGTCGGGAAGCAAAAATGCAGCATACCAGTGCAATGGCAAACCTTTGGACACACTGATCCTTGCCCTAGCATTTCTAAAAGTCTAGCAGTGCAGGCCCATTGCTCCTCACACAAAACCCGGCTAATGCCTGAGCCTGAGACACCGACTTACTTCAACTACCAGTGGCAGCAGCCCCTCGGAGCACACCACAATCCAAGCCAGAGGAAACCAACCCTCTCACCACAGTCTAATTGGCCAATGTAAATAATCCTCTTCAACATGCAAATCAGGTTACGATTGTTAATTACAGTAGATGCAAAGCATTAGCCCGTCTGGCACAAATCGTTCTGACGATACCAGGTCGTGGCCAATCACAGTTTGTAGTATCAAATTAGATGAGTGTAGTTTTGTGTTCATGCTAAAGTACCTACTACTCCAAAGAAAGTCTTGTTCAAGTCTTCAGATGCGTGATGTAGATTTGAACTTCGAACAATTGCCATTGAATATATTGTTGACATCAAACACCGGACTCAAAACGAGGCCGGAGTTGTTGTTGATTCATCATCTTCTCTATTTTCGTTCATCAACTTTTGTAGACTGAATGCTAGGTCCGGCCTTCTGGCTATTGGATGACATGTCCTAGCTTTTGTGAATTATTAAATACTCCTTTAAAGCTTCATGCATTGCATGCACTCCGATCTGGCTTTGTGCATACCTTTGCATGCCACCTGCTGGGTGCCCTGCTCTCGCTCAGCCACTTTCCATCCTCCAGATGCAAGTGACCTTCTTCCATAGCCTTACTCATGCCTGGCACGTGAAGCTACAAGTGTTGTACCTTCCAGCCTTTGTGATCTGTGAGTGCAGGGTGTAGAGCACCGACTGGGAGGGAGAACATCACAAACGGAGCTGAATTACGGGATTGCATGCAGGAATTGGAAGGCTTAGTTAGTTTACTTGATCTTCTCATTGCATTGTAGAACATTAACATGTGGAGTTGTTGCATTGCTTTTACTCATTAGCTGTGAACAAGAGAATGCAAGTTACTTAGATACGGGACTTAATATGAATGTCTGTGCATGCTGGTCCTCGGTGTGTTGATGACGGCAATGACGGCAATTAATGGTGTGCCTGAACTAGTCTGAAGGCCTTCTACTGCTGCAAATATTTGGGATGCTCGACCTATCTAATTTCTAGGAGTTGCATGCAGCACATTGTAAGAGAAGCACCTGAATTGTGAACCCAGATTATTTTCCTATTGTTGCAGGTACAATTGTTGTCTTTAGAGAGATGTTGCAGGTAGTCACAATTCCATGTTTCGACTGAAAGTTTTTCTTTGGGCTCCACAGGAACTAATCCATGCTGATTTGGGGCTAGAGTACCAGTAGTGGAAGGGTGATTTGAAGATGTCGAGTAGTGGCAGAAACAGAAAGGAAATCTTTCTCCACGGCGACGAAGACACGAATCGGAAGAAGATCGTTATAGAAGACGATGGGAAGCCGAAGAAGATTGTCTTCGAGGAGAATGGGAAGGTGACCAAGACCATCTTCGAAGGTGATTCTGATGACGAGAATCCGCGGCAGACGATCATCATCCGAGAAGGCGGTGGCGACAAGCCGAAGGGGTGGGGCGTCGTCAAGATGGCTCTGGCTGCGATTCCTTGGGTGGCTGGCGCAGGATTCCTGGTTTACCAAAACAGACCTCAGGACCCCATTTTGGACATCAAGAACATCACTCTCAGTGGTTTCGATCTGCACTTGAGCAAAGAATCCATGCTTCTTGCGGTGCTTGATGTTGATCTTACTCTCTTCGTCCGAATCGTTAACCCTAACATTGCTCCCATCACTTTCGACACCACCATTCTGGACATTTACTACAAGGGTAGCATCCTCGGACAAGCTAAGGTGTGTTCGAGTTTCCTCCTGTCGAGATGTGAGGATCTCTGCTCTTGTTGTGCTGCTTGAACTCCCCAAATTGGCTTTGAAAATGAAGAGATTTGTATGTTATGCAGGCCCAGTCAGGCAATGTCTCGTAAAAATTTCGATGCTATGTAGACTTCCAAAATGTTTCAAATCTGAATCTGTTGTTTCGTGATGCAGTTGTACCCTGGAGACCAAGCAGCGCGGAGTGAGCAGATGTTGGAGCTTCCTTGCAAACTGAATGGACTTGAAGCAACTCATCATCTTCAGGATCTGCTTGGTGACGTTGCAAAACGAGTGATGGTTTTGCATGCCAGAGCTACAATCAATGGCAACATCGCTGTTTTGCGGTACAGGCATCACTTTGAGGTACAGCAGAACTCTCTCTCTCTCTCTCCTTCTTTCCACTCGCTGGATTTAGCATAAGGTTTATCTGCACAGGTTGTTCCTGAAGTAGGAGGTTTTCTCTGTGCAGAAGATGATGCTCCACTTCTCTGTCGATCCCTGACACTTGTGCACATACAGGTGTATTTGCAAAGCGAAATCAAAGTGGATCCCATCTTCCTGGACGTGATTGATCAACGCCACAGAGCAGACTTGTACATCGAAGGAGTCGAAGTGCCCAAACTGATGGACAAAGACTAGTGATATGAGAGTTATAGAAAATGTTCATACAACCCACTTAAGTTCTAGAGATTTCTGGGTTCACAATTACCATGTACAGAGCAATCCTAAGTCTGTGAATACATCTCATGATGCATTTTTCCTTTCTCATCACAAACCGAAACTCAATTCTACTTCCTCCAAACCTCATCATTCTGATCACTTGATGGAAATGAAGAGCCTCTCAGTTGAGCTCATCAGTCTTTGCCGATGCATCGCTTCCAGAGTTTACTGCGATGATATCTCATATGGGCATTGCAGCAAAATACATTCTCTTCACAAAAATCTTCTCACCTCACAAAGGATACGGTGAAAATTTCAAAGTTGGTCAGATTCTTAGGAAAGTGCACACAAACCGAGACGAGATGGAAGTCGGGAAGACACTAAGAAAGCCTCCGAACTGCTCCGATTGTAGTGGGATTGAACATATTGTTGTGACGTCAACAGAGCGGTAGTAGTTGGGTTTGGCTTGGACGAAGCGCAAACCATGTGTCTGGTTTCGAGGCCTTGCTGTTCGCAATTCTAACGAGAATTTTGAGTCGTAGCCCGTATGATGCCTTGCGGACAGGGAGCCATGATGGCCCGGGGGCTACTCAGTGGAGCTCCACTGGTGTCGTCGTCCCGCCTGCTCAGGTCGCTTCTGTGGGTCCAATCTCTACGTGAATGTGTCGATGGGAATGGATTCCATGAGCCTGTTCCACCCACTTGTAGCCGTCGTTTTTACAATGGTTTTTCGTGTGAGTCGACCAGTCTCGCTCTGCAACCTGTGTGGCAGAGTATCTCTTGTAGTCGTGTGAGGGATCGTTGCGGCTGTGGACGTGCGTGGAGAGCGGTGGGAGTTTCGGGGTTCGGCACCGATGCCGCTCCTGCTTCGAATGTAGCGCCTGAGGACGTGCTGCACTTCTGGTAAGCATCGGGCACCGGCTACTCTGTGCTTCGCAATCCGATTGGATTCACCAGATTTTTTAGTCGGTGAATTCCTGATGGATCGTGTGTTCGTTGTGGCAGGTTCAAGGATGCAGATGTAGCTAAGAATCAATTTCCGATGCAATTCTGGTTCATGGGAGGCGAGGAGGCCGACAAGGAGGTTAGTGCGCTTCAGAAGATTTTTCATTTCCACTCCGTTCGCACATTCGTTTCATTTCTTCTTCGTTCTCACATAGATCAACTTCGTAGCCAAAGAAGTTTTAGCTGAAGGAGCATCTGCACTGAACGGCAGCAGAATCTAGTCGCAGCAGTGGGGAATTGTGGTTCGTGAACACGACTCACCATTTCGGTGCAAAGGAGGGACATAGGGTTTAGGGTTTCTCACCCAAGTTTCAGCCATTGTTAGTATGATGCTTGCTATAGTTTGGTGCGTTTAGCCTACGCTTTCGAACAATTTGTAGCGATCTAGTCTTGACTGAGCAGAACGTGGAATTCAGATCAAGGGGAAGTTCGGCGACTGTTTGGAGCTCGCAATCCAGGGGAAGCTGGACCACTGGAAATCGACTCCACGAGGACGAGTTGCGCTTGTTCTGGTACTAGACCAATTCTCCCGCAACTGCTACCGTGATTCGAGCCGTGCATTTGCGCAAGACGAGGCTGCCTTGAAGATCACCTTGGACTCCGTCGAGCAGGTCAGAAATTCCCTTAAGCGCATGCATCTTTCTACATCTAACGAAGAATGGTGTGGGTTTTTACTGCCTGTGTGCAGTTGCTCTCTTGTCTTGATCAATTTGAAATGAACCCTGTTGTGGGATTCAATGCCAGGGTTTGGATCTGCAGCTGAGCAATCCCTTGGAGCGGTACTTTCTCTACATGCCATTAATGCACAGCGAGAACCCACAAGTGCATGTGGAAGCTCAACGCTTGTTCCAGAAGCTTGCAGATGAGCACAAGGACAGCCCAGAGCTTCATAAAATGCTCCAGTACGTTGTGAAGTTTGAGGTAAGCGTTCAAAACTAAACTTACACCATTCTAGAATAACCCTGTCAATTTTCCAGAAATCAGTCCAGGTGTGCTCCACAAACTGAAGAGCTATCAGCTTACATTTCAGACCTGCCAATTACTGCAAGCTCCATTCCGTATTTGTGGAGCTAAACTGAGATGTCACCATAAGTTTGTCTGACAAGAGAAGCTGTACCCTCCTGCAGAAAGCTCACAGTACAATATTGAACAAGTATGGAAGATATCCATCGAGGAATGCTTTGTTAGGCCGGAAGAGCACTCCTCAGGAAGAAGAGTATCTTGCAAGTGGTGTAACCTGGCCCATGGAGGATTAGGTTATGACAAACAACTACTCCGTATTCAGTAGGTGAACATTGGAATGACCATTTACGGCACTAGTTGTGGAAACTTTTACAGAGTTCGGATTGCATCTTGTAACGTGAAGAATGGATGTCTCCGGTTTTTGTAAGAGTCTTCGAGATGTTCGGCGTCGCAAAGTCACTCTATCACCAAGTTAATGACGATCAGAACAAAATGTACTTCGAGACTTCAGAGACGATTGTAAGTGATGAAATGACCTCAGCTGAGAGCTCCCTCTTGTGGAGAAAGTTGGAGTCGCTTATTTTGCAAAAGAAAATGCGTGCTCAGCAGGATTCGAACCTGCGCGGGCAAAGCCCACATGATTTCTAGTCATGCCCGATAACCACTCCGGCATGAGCACTGCCAACCGCGGAAAACGACCAATGAGAGAGTGCCACGTCGCCACCCCAGGGGCTCGAACCCTGGACCACAAGGTTAAGAGCCTTGCGCTCTACCAACTGAGCTAGGACGGCTGTGCACGGTCACAGATGCCACTCCCGACCACGGTCGTAGGAGCCGATCAGGCAAGATTGAACGGCGGAGATGTTAGAAAGTTTGCGGGTTGAGTTTATATTATCAAGTAGAGTGTTCGCCCCGAAATGAAGTGGGCACTCACCTCCTCTTTGATATGGTGAAAATGGTCTTCCGGATACTGGTTTTATGTTCGATTCTCCATTTCGAATTCCCCATTGTTGATTTTATACGTATTTCAAAACCTCTAGCTTATCTTCACAAAAGTTTCTACATTAAGACTCTGAACCAGAAAAGGCTTGCCTCATATTCGGGAAACAAGAATGAGCATCGCCTTCTGAAAGGTCTTGCCCTGATACAACAAGGTCACTACTGAAAGACAGAAACCGAACCCACAAACACAACTCAATGAGAAAGTCGGAAAATGTCGCAACCCTTTCGAGGCTCTTAGCTCAGGTGTCACTAGATCCCGGAGGGGTTCACGTCGCTCTTGCCTGCACCTCAAAGCATCTAAAGCCATCGCTGTGGTGTTTCAAGCCCAGCCGCTCTCATGCTCTGCCTTAAAGGTGAGGCGGACACAACAACACGAAACCGGACACTACAGCCTAGAAACCCTAACTATGAATAACGACAATGCGAGGATGTGTCAGCTGTCTGTTGTGGCCCATAGCGAAATGCTAGACCTCCGCTGAGTTAGACATGCATATCAATTCATATAAATCATCCACACCCTCTCCCGACTCTGCTGCCAAACAATCCTTCAAAGCCTCGCGAACAAGGACAGTACTTCCAATCAAACTACGTGAAACTACCACCGACCTCTGTCCCTCGAATCCAGGCTGAAACTCACATAAGACGCACATGAAAGGTTCTGAATGCGACGACACCAGAGGCTCTATTTGTTGTTGGAAACTGAACCACTCGCGTCGCGCTTCCTCGCAAACCTTAAGGGTTTGGACAGCATGCGAAGCGAGTGAAACTCCCACGCCACAGAAGAATACTTCCCGTACTCCGGAGCTTTGGACGACAATCATTCGCAGCTCGACCACCCTAAAAACTCATAAATCCTAAAAGAATTCTCGAGAAATACTAAATTCTATTTTCTATATTAATTTGAAAACAAGCTATTAATGAGTATAGGTTACTTGGCTTCAGAGTTGTTTCATGATTTTTATACCCAAACTCCCCGTTATTTAGAGGTGGGATTTCTGAAGTTTTGACTAGCCTTCCAAAATGTGATTTTTTTTTTTTTTCCAATCTATACGGACTAGTATTGATGAATCTGTGAAAAAAAATATTCAGGAGATAAGACTTTTATGAAAGCCTTAGTACCCTTTGAAAAAATTCTGGTTGTATGACCCAAGTCTTAGAGATTTTCTGAGAAAAAGGCTCTGACATGGGCAGATAACCTACTGCGATGGGACACCTGACACCACTCTCGGGCTCCCTTTCAATGGGCTCCTCCTTGTGCTTCTTCTGCAGGATCTCATGCCTTCTCTCCAGCTCCTTCAGTTGCTTCAATTGCAATCCTCCTCTCCCAATTCAGATTGCCATCGTTTCTGTGAGTCCAATCTGCTGCCAATTATATATTGTCATTCTAGTTTACTGCATGAGGAGTCCAAGTTAGAAGTGCAAAAATATCACCTTTGAGCCAAGTTTGGTTAACATGGGGATCATAAATCTTAAGTACTGCAGCTTGTGCTAGTTAGTCTTGCTTTTGCAATTGTTCTAGAGGTTAGACAAACACCAATTCCATCTTTCACTGAAGCTGAGATTAATTGGTGGTCTAGCTGCACTTTGATTTTAGGTGAGGTTTTTAGTGGTGGTCAGTCTGGAAGAGTTTACTGATTTGAAGGATTCTTATGGTCTGAACGCGGAGGATAATTGCAGTGCACTGAATGCGGAGATTGGGGGTGGATTTGGAGGTGGACGTGAAGATGGAGAGATACTCACAGTTCCTGGTGCTAGCCATGGTGTGCCTGATTGTGCCATGGGTGGCAGTGGCATATGCAGCTCCAATTTCGGGTACGAAAGACGGGAGTGAGCAGTGGGGATATGTTGACGTTAGGCCTGGTAAGCTGTGACTTCTTCACTTCGCAAAGCACGTTGTAGAATGACTAGTAAAGAAATTAGGCCGGGCTTGGATTGAGTTGACGGTGGTGATGCTTGATTCATGGACTCTGTGCTTTCCATGTTGTGCAAGTGCAGGCGCACATATGTTTTGGTGGTTGTACCGTAGCACAAGTAAAGCTTCGAACACCACCGCAATCCCAGTGTTAATGTGGCTACAAGGGGGTCCAGTACGTCATCATTTCCCAAACATCTTCATTAGTTAAATTGTACCATGAAAAAATCCGGTAAATCTTTTAGGAAGAATTCCAGGAGTTCTATTTGAGAATCACTTGATCCTGTCACGTTTCAAGATCAGATTGAAGTGTAGTATAACCCATCAAGAGTTTCTTGCACAGATCAGAAGTTGGGTATTTGTAACAGAAACTAAGAGACTGAGATGATTCGCAGGGAGGATCTGGTGTGGGTGTTGGTGATTTCAGAGAGATTGGCCCCCTGAACGAGCATCTTCAGCCTCGCAAGTATTCGTGGGTGGAGATAGCTGACCTTCTCTTTGTGGTAAGAGTTGCGAGATGGATTCCGAACGCCTGTTCAAAAGCTTTGATGTCTTGAAAACAAAACACATTTCAACATGTTCAATTCATTTATATACATTTTAAACATAGCACATGACTGCAACTGATATGTCCAACGCTTTCTGGTTGACAGGAAAACCCGGTGGCACAGGTGCATTTCATATCATAGACCCCTCTGTGCTGTATTTAATGGTTAAAGTTTTAAGGAAGAGTCTTGCAGTTCACAAAGGTGCATCACATTCAACCACTGCAATCTCGTTATGATCAAGATTGTGCTACTCTAGTCTGGTCAGATTATTGAAGTTGGAAAAACCCTTGGGAAAAACGGACACATCTATCTCCAGGTTTCAGCTATGTGAATGACCCTTCGTTGCTGCCAACCAACAACTCCCAAGTTTCGAGTGACCTTCTTCAATTCCTCGTAGAATTTGTAAAGCTGCGTCCTGATCTAAGCAAACGCCCTCTTTTCATCTTCTCTGAGTCGTACGGTGGCAAGTTTGCGAGTGAGCTCGGTGTCATGGTTCATAAAGCTGTTGCAGCCGGCAGTCTGGACCTCAATTTCGGAGGTATACATTGATCCTGTGCCGGGAGGTTTACCATTATGAATCCTTTGGAATGCAATGAATAGAGAACTTTGCAGCGCAACGCATTCATTGAGCATTAAATTTTGTGTTTAGTAACAAAATATATGGCGAGAACCTAGTGCATCACCTCCAACCCATATCTCCAACACAAACAGTAAACCGTTCTTTGCAAATGATTTTGGTTTTGTCAATTGAATTCTGAAATTAAACGCACCTGTGAGGTTTATATGCAGGAGTTGCACTGGGGATGCTTGGATTTCTCCTCTTGACTCCATGGTAATCTTTCTAACTGAGGTCTTCAGGTCATCACGGGTGTTTGTATCGCTTATAATAGTTGTCTAACCCATTGAAATCCTCTGGAATCCAGAGAAAAAGAATGTCAGGATCCTAGAAGGAAACCCTTGCAGGAGATCACTAGATAAGAACCTGTATTGACTCACTATCTATTTTAGGTCTCTCTGTGGGGCTTGTGTAATAAGCAATGTGTACAAGTTTCTCTAGATTGGCTGTTATTGAAATGAGGAGAAATTGTGTTGGTGCAGTATTCCTGGGGTCCTTTCTGTACACCAATTCTCGTCTTGATGCGAATGGAGTGGTTGAGGTGAAGCAGTAAGTTTCCTACTTCTCAATATCAGCTGGTACTGGATTATGGAGATCCAAAACTCTCTTGCATCAATCAAGTTGGCATTACTAGCCTAAATGAATTCGTCAAACACTTTGACAGCCTTTTGTCGCTAATCTATTCATAACCAGAGGATGCTTTGTGCTTCAGAGCAGTTGATAAGACTGCTGAATTCATGAGGAATGGAAAATTCGAGAATGCAACATATCAATGGGAGAAGGTTGAGGATCTGGTTCTCACTTTGAGCAACCAAGTGGTGAGAGCTTAGTTCGTTCTTTCTTTCTTTCTTTCTTCTTTATTTCATATAATGTGATATGTTCCAGAGACTTATTCATTTCAGCAAGCAGATCGGTGAGCAAAGACAGATGAATCTTGTGTTAAAAGTCTGGAAATTACTCTTTGAATCAGTGCGTTCATGTGCTGTCTCGTTACTTGATCATAATATGTCTTGAATACTTGGCCTTCTGACGATCAGGATTTTTACAATATACTCGAAGCTGATGAAGCTGGAACAGAATCGTCCATTAGCTCTGCAACCTCCATGTCAATGCTCATGAAAAGGTCAAGAACCTTTAGAGGACTCCTTTGGGTATTTTGGATGCTGTAAAGCTGTAGAAGCTGTGAACGGAACACAGACTCTACCTCTTTCTGAACTCATGAACACTGTTATACGCGAGAAGCTACAGATCATTCCAACAAGTGTAAGGTAAATCTCAAGATATTTATTCCCATTGCTTTTAGTCTGAAGAAGACACACTACAATTTTGCGTGACCGGGTTAGCATCAGTTATGTTTGTCAAATATGCCACTAACTGCTTCTTCGTATTTCTTGTTGGCTCTTCGTTTGTGCGGGGAACAGATGGCAGTCATCGTCAGATGAAGTGTCACAGCACTTACAGGCGACTTCATGAAAGATCCGATTCATCAAGTGAGAACTAGTTGCTCAACCGTATCTAATAGTCCTTTCACGTATCTATAACTCCATGTTTAGACTTGGTCTTGCACGGTGTTTTGCTAGATCAATGAGTATAAACTCACTCGGTGGAGCTCTTTCTTGATGGCAGGTAGATAAACTGCTCCACCACGGGGTTAAAGTGGCAGTGTACAGCGGTCAGGTGGATTCTTCAATCACCCTTCTCTCTGATTATAAGTTCGAGGGAAGAAAAACACATCTGTAAATTTGTGATATTCGAGCTGACACGATCATATTTCAGATAAAACTTAAGTTGTTAGAAGACTCTGCATTGTTGCTAAAATAATTGCCGTTGGACATTATGATGTCTGCAGCTTGACCTAATCTGTTCAACGCCTGGTACTGAGGCTTGGGTTCAAAAGTTGAAGTAAGTTCATTACTATCTACCTTATGTGGGTTACCTGCTGATAATATATGTAGGTTACCGGTACCTGTTTGATAAAACATCAGAATGTTGATCTGCTTAGTAAGTGTCAGTATATCTGATAAATCATCACAGCTCCAGGATTCATAGCACACTGTATGACGCAGATGGACTGGACTTGAAGGATTTAACAAGCAGGTTCGAACACCGCTCTACTGCAACTCAAATTCAACCGGAGGGTTCGTGAAGAAATACAAGAACCTCTCATTCTACTGGGTTCTAAAAGCTGGTCATATGTAAGTGACCTCCGACTATCCTTTCTAAGTATTTCCCTGAATCAGACACAAATAAAATTTTTGAGTTATTCCATTATCACAAGAACATGGACATGGACACTTGGTGTTTTTCTGGCTTTTAACTCTTTCAAAGCATTCAATTGAAAGTTATTAAAATGTAGTTTCATTTCAATATGGTTTTTCGAAAGGATGAATAGATCTCTCCTTGAATTATGTTCAATGCACACTATACATGTCATCTAGAGACTTGTGCAACAGTAGTTTTGCAGATTACATGTAAATGTTGGAGACTGAAAATGCAGAGCAATCTGTAAACGTTTGGTACTTAACAACTTTCATGATTTCTTGCAGTTGCCCATTGACAGCCCTTGTGTGGCACAACAAATGGCGAGCCTCATTATGTCATAGCTCATTCTGTAGAAGCTGGAGTGCGTTGAGATACTAAACAGGTTTACATGATCCTATATCTGCAATCAAAGTTTCTGAAAATTAGTTTAAAAAAAGAGCAATTGAGCTCTTGATAGTATCAAGTCTAGTACGTTCTTCATGACTTGATAGTTTGGGCTCTTTACATAATGGTGGAACTAATGTTGTACTTGCAAAACATTCTTTAGTTGATGGTTTTCCTTTGTTCCTCGTCATGGTAAATTAATTTTGTTGAAAGAGGATATCAATTTATTTGTTGTTGTAATTTATGGCTACAAATTAAAAGAATCCCTTGAATAAAGTTGTTTGATTGACCATTGAAGTTTGAATTCAATGATTGAGCTAAGAAGTAAAATTATTGCAACAAAAACAATGTCTATTTGATGTTTTGGTTGTTCTTTTTTTTAAAAACTTTAGGCGATGCTGCATTTTAACTATTATTTTTTTTGTAGAAAAATTAGGTTTCCTCCTTTCAATTGAATTTATGGATTAGTTTTTGTCAAAAAAAATACTAAAAGACACCATTTAACAATTACCATTTTTCTTACTTATTACTTCCACTTTTAGCTACACCTTGTCCGGCAGCCCCATAAACAACCACCTTTGTATGTTAGGTTGTTGCTCAACAAAAACACGTGTGCTATGTTGAAGGTAGTAGAATGGCGCTACTCGACATTGAATGCAACAATCTGAAAAGCTATATCTAAACGTGTAACTCAATGAAATACAATTCTTCAAAAAATCTGTTAATTAATTTCTCAAATAATAAATTATATTTTTTAAATATTAAATAATTATTATGTTTTTATTATTAATATATACATATTATATGTATCAGAAAGGTTAATATTAAAACATGTTTATGTATCTATTTATTTTAAAAAATTAATATGATTTAATTCATCTATTTAATGAATTAGCTTGAATAGAATTCAATGTTATAATGTGATCATAAAAAAAATTATTGGAAGAAAAATAGATACTTAGAGAAATTAGATATATAGGATTATG
>MU104914.1:0-41999 GCA_014871385.1 Ceratodon purpureus | reverse complement strand
CACCCATACCTCTTCTCCGTGAGGTCACACCAGTGTGACCTTTGGTTTGGGCGGACATACTCACACCGGTGTGACCCGGGTGTAGGCCGATACACCTACAACCTCAATTCCGTGAGCTCACACCACAGCCCGGCTGTCGGGACACACTCACACCCTCATCCTCTTGAAGTTACACCCGTTGTGACCTCGGGTGTACGTGGTTTCAGCTCATCCCCTTGAAGTTACACCGGTGTGACCCGGGTGTAGGCGGACACACTCACACTAGTGTGACCCCCCGGTGTAGGAGGGGCGATGATGGGGGAGGGTGGTGTGCGCTAGGAAGACGGTGTTGTTGCTAATTTGAAGGGCGCCGGTGTGAAGTACGCTACACCGAGGATCATATACTCTAAAGCCCAAAAACTCGATTGAGCAAACCCCACACCCAAGGTGGCATCTCAGACTCCAAATGAACTCGACCCTAAAACCCTCAACCCCAAGCTTAAGCCTTCACGGCATGCAACGAAGACAGCACTGACGTACTTCTTGACCTGCAATCGAATGTCGACCAGCTATCTCTGTAATTGATCAATGACAAAGTCATGCCTGTGGTAAATTCTTCGATACCGCGGCAATTATCATGGCTGCGATAAATGTATGAAGAGAACAGAGCAAGACTTTGACATACGACTCACAGGGTGAACAATAGCGTGGGAGCAGCCATGTCACCGGCAGTCAAAATCCTGCACCAATGCAAAATGCAGGAATTTAACGCAGCGCTAGCATCATAAATCTAGCTGAACTTGGAAGAGAAAATTCTTAATCAATGACTTCAACAGAATAGGACAAGGTTGAGTTCGTACCAAACAGCGCCTGCAGAACAGATTGTCAAAAGGATCCATAGCAGTGAGGAGGTCTTTAGGCTCACTCTTGTCATCATCCAAGGAGTTTTGCAAAGCAGCTGTATTATCGGATCATACAATGACAGCTTGAACTGAATTTTCTGTGCTCACGGTATCCTCCCCAGAATTGAATAATGCGTGCTCTTTTGGAGTTCCTTCATTGAACTGGTTCCTCTCACTTACAGGGCCTTGTTCAAGCCCTGCAACGGTTCTCCTGCCCTGTGACGAGGATTCCCCACCTCCGGAAGTCCACTCAGAAGTTTCTCCCTCCGCCCATTCTGGACAGAATCTTTGAGGAGGATGCCATACCTTGCCTGGATCATATGAAGGAGGAAGCGTGACTATGTGCTGAAGCTAGGATGATTTGCTTAGCTTGATTTTATGATTCAAAACATCCCAACTTCACTTTTCAGTTGTATATGAGTAGTGATCTTTGAATATATTGAGCCTTTGAATTATATGTGCATTCGGGCTAATTACATGATTGCAATTCTTATCTATCGATATCTTTTAATGGATATATCATGCTTCAAAACAAATACTAGAAAACCAGTAACAGCTCAGTGTGGTCACAATTCAGTGTCTTCAAGATTTGAAAGTTCGCTTGGATTTTCATGTATCCATACTGGATAACTTTGAAATAAGGTAACTGCTATGTAAAAACCTTTTTCGTTGGTCAAAAGGTTTAACAGGTACTGAAAAGTTATCATATGTGATTGAAGCAGACGCTCATTGCAGAACATCTTTTGTCAAGATTTGAAGAAATAAACTTCGAGCTTTTCATTTTTGAATCTCATAAGCTATATTAGAAATCAATTAATCTTCACTTTTATTTTATAGCATGGAAAATCATAGACTTAAACGCGTTTCTGCACTATTATATATATTAGTTTTGACAATTTTCCGACAAGTACAATCATTTGATGAGGAAATTCATACAGAATGTATTGTCACCAGTTGAAATTACAAATAATATGCACAAGACGGTATGGCTAGATTGCTTCGAAAAGCAATATGATCGTGGTGTGCCAATAAAGCAAAACGTCGTGTTTGATCAAATCAAAGCTCATGCATCTATCGAGGTTGGCCGCGGTCTTCTCGATTTTTGAAGATAATTTGTTTTGTGATTTTGAATACGAGCAGGATAAAATCTGGAGCAGCTGAAGGTGTTTAGGCATCACTTTTTCAAGGTGTATGGTAACAAACCTGATAACAACAAATTTCCTTTGAGATTCTTGAAGGCGTGTTTTGCAACCTTCGTTTATAGTAAGCCAGTGAATTGGTGTGAGGAGGCACTTGATCGACACAAGGCTCGGCTGAAGAACGCAAAGCGCAATCCTTCGAAGTTGGGACCAATCGCAACCCGATACGACCCCGGGTGTACCGATACGACCCCGGGTGTACCGATATGACCCCGGGTGTAGGCGGACACACACGCACACCTCTTCTCCGTGAAGTTACACCATTGTGACCCTCGGTGTAAGCGGACACACCCACACCATATATAACAAGGGGGACACCGGTGTGACCCGGGTGTAGGCCGATACACTTACACCTCAATTCCATGAGCTTACACCACAGCCCGGGTGTAGGCTGGCACACTCACACCTCAGCTCCGTGAGGGCACACCGGTGTGACCCGGGTGTAGGCAGTGACACACACCTTCTCAGCGTGAGGTTACACTGGTGTGACCCCGAGTGTAGGCGGACGGTGTGACGCCGGGTGTAGGCGGGCACACTCGCGACTAAGGGCTCCCCACTTTGGGGGAGTGCGGAGGCTGCCCAAGGGGCCTTTCTGCCCGCCAAGATACTAACCAAAACATGTCATCAACCCAAAGAGGATGGAGAATTTTCGACAAAGGATTCATAAACCCTAAGACGCCGTTCCGGCGTAGGGAACTAGTGCGGCTCCGCCGCACAGACAGAGGAGGGCAAACAGCGGAGCGGGAAAGGGGATTGCGAGGGGTCGGGCTTGCACACTCACACCTCATCTCCGTGAGGGTACACCGGTGTGACCCCGGGTGTGGGCTAGGTCGCTCACACCTGAATTCCGTGAGCTTACACCACACCCCAGGTGTACTTAGACACACTCACACCGGTGTGACCCCGGGTGTGGGCCGATGCACCCACACCTCATCTCCTTGGAGTTACACCGGTGTGACCCGGGTGTAGGCAGTCACACACACCTTCTCAGCGTGAGGTTACACCGGTGTGACCCCGAGTGTAGGCGGACAGTGTGACGTCGGGTGTAGGCTGGCACACTCAAACCCCATCTCCGTGAGGGTACACCGGTATGACCCGGGTGTGGGCCGATGCGCTCACACCAGAATGAGGTAGTGCTTCGGGAGTGTGCCACTCAGGGTGTGCAGGCACTTAGTTAGGCCGATCCTGTCAGAATATAGCCAACTGGGTACTGGCTGTAAGTGACGATTCCTGTCACAGAAATGAAAATTTGATTGAACTATCACACGGAAGCGAAGACATTGAAACTCGGTTAGTTTTTTTTTTTTTTTTTTTTTTTTTTTTTTAAAAAAATTTACACACTGATTAATTCGAAAAATTCAGTTTATGATTAAAAATAAATTATAGATTATATTTTAAAAATCTAACTGATATATTTGTGATTATCAAAAATTTAAAACTAGTTTGATTGGTTTAAGTGATTAATATGTAATAAATGGTTTTATGTAAATTTTTTTTGCATCGTAATTGTTTGTTTTTGATAATTCTGAGTTTTTTTTATTTTTAACATTGTTTTGATGATAAATTAGGCTATAAAACCTAAAATTTGATGAGATCACCCCTAGCTACCCCACTATCGTTTGTTTTGAGTGAACCCTAAAATTACTTAATGGGCAATGGGTCCTACCGGACCCGTTGCCCGTATTCAAACCCTTCTCGCTCCGCTCGATGGGTTTGAAAGGCTTTATATTTTTGCATACTAATTTTTGGATTTTGATAATTTTGAGATTTATTTATTTTTAACATTATTTGCATGATAAGATAGGGATTATGAAATCCAAAATTCAATGAGATCAACCCTAGCTACCCCGCTATCGTTGTTTTGAGTGAACCCTAAAATTACTTAACGGGCAACGAGTCCTACCGGACCCATTGCCCTTATTCAAACCCTTCTCGCTCCGCTCGATGGGTTTGAAAGGCCTTATATTTTTGGATTTTAATTATTTGATTTTGATAATTTTGAGTTTTATTTATTTTTAACATTAGTTGGATGATAAAATAAGGGCTAGAAAACCAAAATTTGATGAGATCAACCCTAGCTACCGCGCTATCATTGTTTTGAGTGAACCCCAACACTTAACACGCAACGGGTTCTACCGGACTAGTTGCCCTTGTTCAAACTCTTCTCGCTCCGCTCGATGGATTTGAAAGGCCTCATAATTAAATAATTTTTCTAATTCATTTAATTCATTTCTCTAATTCAATTCATTCATTTTTTCTAATTCAGTTAATTCATTTTCCTAATTCATTTTTCATTCATTTTCTAATTCAATTCTAATTCATTTCTAATTCATGTTCTAATTCATTTCTAATTCATTTTCTAATTCATTTTCTAATTCATTTTCTAATTCATTTTCTAATTCATTTCTAATTCATTTCTAATTCATTTTCTAATTCATTTTCTAATTCAATTAATCTATTTTTTAATTCGTTTTCCTAATTTTTTCATAAAACAGGAGCACATGATCTCAAACTATGAAGCACATGATCTCAAACTGTGAAGTATCTCAAACTGTGAAGCACATATCTCGATTCTCAAACTGCATGAATGTTGGTTTCCATCCCAGCTGACAGTTAACTTCGAGTGATTTTCTGATACTGAACCTGTCAGTTGCTAGCCTATGTCCACTCCGAGTGGCACACTCTGAAATGCTCTTCCCCACCAGAATTCCATAAGCTTACACCACACCCCCGGTGTACTTGGACACACTCACACCTTGTCCTCCAAGGATCACACCGGTGTGACCCGGGTGTAGGCAGACAATGTGACTTGGGTGTAGGCAGGCACTCTCACACCTCATCTCCGTGGGGTACACCGGTGTGACCCCGGGTGTAGGCGGGCAGTGTGCCGCTTGGTGTAGGCTGGCACACTCACACCTCACCTCCTTGAGGGTACACGGGTGTGGGCCGATGCGCTCACACCTCAATTCCGTGAGCTTACACCACACCCCCCGGTGTGCTTGGACACACTCACACCTCGTCCTCCAAGGATCACACCGGTGTGACCCCGGGTGTGGGCTGATGCACTCACATCATATATCTAAAGAGGTCACAGTGGTGTGACCTCGCGTGTCAGCGGACACGCTCACACCTCATCTCCGTGAGGTTACACCAGTGTGACCCTGGTGTAGGCGGACAGTGGTGACTTGGGTGTAGGCTGACACACTCACACCTCATCTCCGTGAGGGTACACCGGTGTGTGACCCCAGGTGTGGTTCGATGCGCTCACACCTCATCTCTTTGGAGTTACACTAGTGTGACCCCCGGTGTAGGAGGGGCGATGACGGGGGAGAGTGTGCGCTAGGAAGACGGTGTTGTTGCTGTTTGAAGGGCGCCGGTGTGAAGTACGCTACACCGAGGATCATATACTCTAAAGCCCAAAAACTCGATTGAGCAAACCCCACATCCAAAGTCACATCTCAGACTCCAAATGAATTCGACCCTAAAACCTCAACCTCCCAATTCTCATTTCATCCTTGATCTGCCCGCATTGGTGATAGAGCGCCCTAGATGTCGCCGACGATTGGCTGCTGGTTGTGTTGCAATGCTCCTCAACGAGCCCCTCTCTCAATAGTGCCGATGGAACACAGCCCACTTGCACATGCTTTCTAGAATACTCCGACAAGACAGAGCTTCAAAGTGAAAAATTGTTCGGGCCGTGCCATTCGTAATTACAACATTGATTTCCGAACGGTGCCAAGACCCAACCGCCTCTACCCACAGCGATGTCAACGATTTCAATTAGTTCCCTCCTCTCACGATCGGTTTCCTTCTCCCAGACTCGCCAATTGGCTTTGCAGCTTCACCTCTCGACCCACTTATCCATCGCACTTACTCATGTAGATTGCGGACTGTAGAGATGGCCCCCAGTGGCTCATCTCTCGGAAGTAGAAGAATGAGCCCTTCAGAGTCACCGACGATCGTGGATGTGGCAGCCCCACCGTACCCAGCGATGGCTCCCCCTATACATGGTGCACGAGATGTGGGAGCTGATGACTCATCTTTTCCTAGATGAGAAGGATTCGAGCGAGGAACCCCACGTGGCAGCCACTCAACTCCGGACACGAGCGGACCATCGTCGCTTGAGAATAAGGTATTAGAAGAACACAACGTTGATGGCGAGGCCAGCTGTCAAGGTGGAGGTTTGTGGATCGAGGTGGAGACGTCCAGGGGGATTCCATGGAGGAGGATGTCAAGAGCGATAAGGATTCCGATCCTTGTGGAATTTCTCCACCGGTCAGAATCCGCGACGTCAACATCTCTCGTGATCATGATATGCGGATGCAATCGCCTTCAAACCCTCCTGCCGCAACGACATCATCTCATCACGAATTTGTGAGGCCGTCCCTCGTCCGAAATTCCTCGGCAGGTCACCTTGCGAGTGCAACAATAAAGGGCTCAAAAACTCAAAGTGATATCATATGATATCATATGTGGAGACACAACAGAAAGCGACGAGGATGAAAGCCGGGAGAGGACGGTGGAGATTACGAAGTCTACCGAGGTCGACACCGTGGAGTGAGGTGGAACAAAGAGATATACTCTTCCTCCCTCGCGAGGTACCACGGGTTCGATGAATACGAGTTTACCATGGTGACGTAGAGTTTATACACGTCACGTTTCAGGTGATCTCCTAAATGCTTGTCTCAGCGGCAAGACGGAGACAAAACCATAAGCCCTGCTCTCTGCTCACACGAAGAAAACAGGACGCATAGGCCCGGAGTAGAGAATGGGCTAGGTGGGATGAACATGCCTCCTTTGGGAGTAGTCGTACTCTAGGCGACGTAGTTCAATTCAAATCTGATGAATCCCTACGGGGACTACATTTGGTGTGAATGACAATATAGACGATGACGTTGCATTTTCTCACTCTGGATGCGAGGTTTGAGAATTAGAGCCTGTCGTAATTTCCTGTCCAGAACTCTGGTCTGAGCGTAGGTGATTCGCGAAATGTTGCGTTGAACCAGTCAGGAGTGCATTCAGGTGCAAGTTTGAAGTTTTCGGGGCATGCTTCAATTCTGGAATTTCCGAGGAAGTCCGTAGCTTGTGCAGTTACTTGCATGTTTGGGGATGCAGCGCGAAAGCTAATCTTGCAACCGGGAAAGCTCATTGTGGATCACCATGTATGAGTTTGGTGTGAGATCCACCCTGACGTCCTTTGGGGTAATTACGACAACCGAGCACAATTGTTCGAAGTTCACAGTGTGTGAGAATAATGTACATCATGTTCAATATCTGTATACACTGTACACTGTACACTGCAAGTAGTACACCATTTGTACATTAATGGACCGTTGCACTGCTTGGGAAGAGACAAGACTCTGTTCAATCGAACTTGATTGACTTCAAAACCAAAATACCAGACATCAAAATTCGAGTCTTGCAGAAATCTGAGATAGTTTGAGTGAAGTGCGAAAATTGAAATAACAGGAGTGCAGTGCGATGGACTTGTGCGAGAGAGAGAAGCATTGAATCCAGTATGCGGCATTTGCGAAACTGTGCCGCCAACGCTGTTTTGTGGAATCTTCGAACTTGCTCTTTATATTGTACACTACTCGAATTGAATTATTGAAGAGCAGGTTCCTTCACTGTACTTTTTTACTTTGTTTTAATAAAAATTAAAAAACACTTATTTATATTATATTGGTATATACCTTTGAAGCTTGAGAAAACTATTTACTCGGATTTCAATATCTATATTATAATCATTCTTTTAATACAAAAAATATTTGTAATACGAAAAATATTTGAAAGCATTTCAGAATTATAAGTAAATGACTTTGCTACCATGGTTTAGAGAAAAGTAAGTAATCTTTAATACAACTTAAAGAAATTTGAAGAGGATGTCCAATTCGTTGGAGGTTGTTGCTTGTGAGACCATTTTACAAAATCTACTCACCCGTATGTCAAATGGAAACGACCCGTGGGATCAAGTGGCTTGTTCTCCATCTTATACTCCACCAGCAAAAATTACATTTCAAGACATTGAGAATGCTCGTGCAGTTTCTTCAACTTGGAAAAGAGAAATTGATAATAGTCCTGAATACGCTTGCTTGAGGTTGGCAAAGTGGGACTATGATTCATATACAGAGTGCCACTGGATTCCGAAAGATGAATATCAGTCGTATCGATTTAACGTGAACTGGAACATCTTTAAGAATTCTTGGGCCCTTGCAGAACCAATCGGCAATGAAAGATTGGAGACGGCGTCACTAGGCGAATTAAGTTGTTGTGAACTCAATCATTTGAGGACCTTGCTTAGTGATACTAGGAATCACACTCTCTGGTTGCAGCCAGGAGAAAAGGTGGTTCCAAGACCGTACATTTGGGTCTCACCAAAACATCGATAGACCAGAATTAAAAATTTCCTTTACTATTGTAGCAGATTCTCTTTGAGCGAGATTTCATGTCTGCATTGTACTTTAAAGATGAAATTAATGGAGAATTTTTAACAACAATTTCTATTTGATGGCAATTTTATATTTAATTTGATTGTACTGCTTGAATTCTGCATCCATATATTTCCCTACGTGAACCAGGTTCAGAAATTGAGATATTGCGATGCAAACACTGTGAGAGAGCTTTGCTTTGTAGTTTATATTTTATATTTGAATTTCAAAGACTAATAATATGGACTCTTCATATCTGATGCTTGGACTCTCATCTCATTTAAGGCACTTATAAAATTCCTATCCAATGTGCTAAGTAGATGAAGAAGAAAATAACATTAGGCATTGTGAACAAAGAGACTGGCAATTTTCATTTAAGTCTAATAGAAGCTAGCAGTGGACAGAAATGATACAGAATGTATAATATAGTAATAAAATGTACAATTTCTGTACATATAGTACAAGATTTGTACAGAAATAGCAGGAGCTGCCAGTCTTTCTGAAGGGCATGAATGTTTGGTTAATGTGGATTTAGAAGAAACGGACTGTGGTCCACGCTTAGGAAGAACAGACTGTGTGACCCGGGACTACATGCGACGAATCAGACCTCTGTACTATCATTTCATAGAGTTAGCAAGAAGATCGACTACAAGAAGAATAGGGGGTTCTTCGGTTACAATGTCACGGCAGTGAGTGCTACCACACTTACAATGGAAAGGAAAAACGGCATCAACAGCATTCACTTCTGGTCTCTGAAAACTACAACCATAGTCCCAGGTTAGTTCTTCAAATGCTGGAATATTAAATCGTGCGAAGTAGGCAACATGGTACACTCCACCATGGTTGCTGCTGACTCTCACTGGCACGTCAATAAGGTTGGCGTCCTCACATCTGATCAACAAACGAACACATGTAGTGAGAAATGGAGAAAGAAACCAACTACATGCATGAATCCTCAGTAGTGCTATACCCACAATTAGACAAAATTTACAAGGGATCCAGTGCACAAAAAATACTCATACCTGTGGTTTACAAATCGGGAGACATTAGAGAGATTTGTGCCGTCTATGCACAACGCGACATCATCGTTTACTACTTGCTCAGATTTCCAATCAGCATCTAGTGCTAGTGTAAATGCCTCTGATTTCCCTAGCTTCGCACTAGCCCTCCGTTGCATGAGCTCCGCATTTGTAACAATCTCCCCTGCATATTCAAACACAAAACTCCCTTTCTGAATGGGGCTAGTTGCTCGTAGTCCCCACCCCTTCGAACCAGTCCAAAACACTTGAAGGGGAATGGATAACCCCCGCTGGACTACTCTGTTGCCACACGACCACTTGCAGCTGCAGCCATCATTGCATTCTTGAAGAAAAACCCTGTTGGTATGACCAGGGCATGAAGAACCTTCCTCGGGTGAACATGTTAATCCACAGAATACTGTCTCCTCCATCAAACCCTGACCAACACCACAAAATAGTGGACCAAGGTACCAATCAGTACACATAGTAGAAGTTCGTACTAAAGAACAACACAGAAATAACAAATTGGTACACAGAGCAGTTCACAAAGAACAATCAATGCGTACAAAGAAGATAATGTCAAACCAACAGAAAGTAGGAAACCTTGATTCCTTGCAATGTTGGTCGTATTGGTCGTAAAATATACTTATCCATTTGAATTAGACAATACTTACGGGTTGGTACAGGAGAGAACTACGTAGCCGACCTCGTGTTGTATACGCTGAGTGGACAAGGTTTTGTAGCCCACAGGTGCATCCTCTCCCAAGACAACCATTTTCGCAACCAGTGCAAGACTCCGGGAAAACCAATTTCATCTTACTCAAGTGGGTAGATGCAAGTGTGGATGCTCTGGAGTGAGGAATGTACGTGAATTCCTCTAAAGCATGAAGTTCCTTACCTGGCACCCACACCGAGACTGGAACGCGTTCTAATCCATTCGACAAGTCGCGTGCATCATACCACAAATGTTCCTATGGACAGAAACGCAACCTCAAAACTGTGTAAGCCCCTAATCCAAATTCTAGTATTGGAGAAGCTACAAAGTGTAAATCAAAAAATCAAAACTGGTCCGGTTGCAGCGACCTCCTCGACCAACTAGGAAACCGCTGCAACACTGAAGGGGCTGCGGGCATCAACGTTCCTATGGACAAAAACACAACCTCAAAACAGTGTAAGCTCTTAATCCAGAATCTAGTATTGGATAAGCTACAACTGTAAATCAAAAAATCAAAACTGCTCCGGTTGCAGCGACCTCCTCGACCAACTAGGAAACCGCTGCAACACTCAGGGGGCTGCGGGCATCAACGGGCGATTGAGGATCGGTCCTCCTTTGCTCACTTTCGGCTTTGAATGCTTCTTCTTTTTGTTGTCGCGCTTTCCCTGTTTCTTGCCTACTCCAACCCGCTCCTCTTGAATGTCCGCGTCGTCTTCAAGAGAATCGCCCTTCTGCTGATCACCAAGGTTCGCCCGCTCAGTCTGATTTTTGAGAACTCTGCGCTTCTTCCTCGAGCCTGTGGCCTCGGCCTGGTCTGCTTCTTCGTCTTGGTCTTTCTGCTCCCTATCCTTTCGCTTCCTTGTTTTAGCTATAACTGAGCCCTCGGCTTGGTCTACATCTTGTTCTTGATCATTCTGCTGTCTACCTGTTCGCTTTTTTTTTTTAACTGTAACTGTCCCTCCTTCCTTCTCCAAACTTACACCCCTTGTCGGCTGAATTCGCAGTGGGGCTTCCCCGACATTCCGCTTTCTTCCTCTTGAATCTGCCTTATTCTTACAACGAACTTCGGCCTGAGTATCGGATACTTCAGGTTCTCCGGCATCAGGCATTCCTCTACGATCTTCGCCGCTGGGATTGCCGCCTCTATAACTCGAGACATTAGTAACAAAACTAGTACACTGAGAACAGAATTAGTACACTAAGTACTCACTAAGTACACTAATCAGCTTTACATCTCACATGAGATGATATGAAATGGGAAGAATATTTGGCAAAGTTGCATGTACATACCCTGATGATGTAATTGGCTGTTGTAATGTTCCCCCGGTTGCTCCATGCTCCTCCATGATGATTTCAACTACCCCTGCCTCTTGCTCCTGTCCTGTAATTGTTCCCTCCCCACCCCCCACATCCGCAGTGGATATCACTGGTGTATCACCCTGCGCTGCCTCTTGTCCCCCTGGCCCCAACAGACCTCCGTCATCTTCTCCTCCGACTGCAATGGTGTTCTCAATTACATCTGTAATTCTTTCGTCCCCACAACCCTCACCCGCAGTGGGTATCACTAAAGTATCACCCTCCGTGAATTCATGTCCACCAGGCCCGAAGACACCTCCCTCATCTTCTCCTACACTCGCAATGGTGTTTCCAATTACATCTGTAATTGTTCCCGCCCCGACCCCCTCACCCGCAGTGGATATCGCTAATGTATCACCCTCCGAAATATCTTGCCCCCCGGGCCCCAACGCAGCACTCTCATCTTCTCCTCCGCCTGCAATGGTGTTCTCAATTGCTTCGTGAACTTCAGCTTGTACCCCTACCTCTTTGACTGTGCTAAGAACTTGGTCTTCCATAAATCCAACATTCGTTGGTGAATCCCTTCCTCGCATGTCAGTGTCGATGAGCTCCTCATCGTCGCTTCCTCCACATTCGGTGCCATGCTCTATGCAATGTCAAGTAACACATAGTACATTATGGTTTGGACTGGAGTCTAAAATGTACAAACAATGTACAAATAATCTGGACTTGGCTATAAACAGTGTACAACTTTGTACACATAGTACAAATGAGCTGTACAAAATAGAGCACAGTACTCTAGTAACACTAATGAACAGTACAAACAAAGGTAAAACACTACTTAGATATGATCAAGAGGTGCAAAGAGTACAAGTGAATGGACAGACACAAGCTCAATACAATTCGAAGTACAAACAGTCCAACCGGAAACATGGACATATCGCAACTTCGCGAAACAAGTGCATTGAACATACAAACTATACGACAGTACCAACTATACAATAAACTATGTAATTCTATGTACAAACATATAACATCATGTACGTATACAAAAACGCCAAGGTACTAGCTCTGACCACACTGCATTACAGAGTACGCAATATCAACTGACTTGGTACGAATCATTAAAATAAAGAATATGAATATACAAACAATACCTCCGGCACTACAAACTTTACAATACAACTATTCCTAGTGACACGTCCTTAGAAGCCTTGTACCCAAAAAATGATAGAGATCATAGATGTACAAAAAGGTATATTGTGTACAACATTACCTTCTATGAATTGCATGGCCTTAAGATATGCTCCAGCGGCTTTACTTCTAGCTGCTAAGTCTGCAGTAGTAGTAGATGCACACTCCGTGCGCATCTTGATCCACTCATCACCTCCGCCGCCAGGACGTCCCCAACCATGCACACCTCTCCATCCGAAACTCATGATCCATTCGATGGGCTGAACCTGTTTACAGTCTGGAGCATAACATTCTGAGCCACGGGTAAATACTACCAATGCACACCATGGGTGGTAGACGTGCCTACAACTAGAGACAATGATCTGTGAATGGGGAAAATCAAATCCACAAAGACTGCAACCGCCTATGTCAATGGGTCCTCCAGTATTGCCTCCTTCCCCAACTGAGTACACCAAGGGCAGTGGTCTCATATGCAAGCCAGCACTTCCACGTCCAAGGTGTGCATGCTCCGCTTGAAGAGCCTCGACCTGCATCCGCTTCAGTGCCACTGATTCGCTCTGAATTGAGAGACTCTTCTCCAGTTCAGAAACAGTCTTCTGTATACTCTTCGCAGTGTTTCGCTCGCTTTGTACTAACTCAGAACATGCTTTCACTTTCTCCTCCAAGGCCGAAAGCGCCGACGAATCCATTGTTCCCTTAGACCTAGCTCCCGCTAAATCCTTCTCGTACGTCTTCAGCCTCTTCTTCAAGATACGAACCACCCCCGCATTGTGCTCAATTTTTTTAACTTGTTTCTCTTTGGTCCGAGTAGCCACCCGTTCACCCTCAATCCTTGCCTCAAGCTCCATGTTCTCCACCGCCAATAATTTCTCCACGTACTCTAGCCGGGAGCCGCTGTCATCTCCATCTGTAATCTTTCCGCCCACTGAGCTACCCCTCCCTTCGCATACCTCTGAGTGAAGCTCTCGAGGATCCACTGGAATCTTTCGCCACGCGCCTCGTTGAGCTGCAGTTCCCTCCTTCGCCTTTACAAGCTTGACGACGTTACGAGCATGTGTCTTACGCTGAGTTAGATTTGTTGCTGCACCGTAGGCGGCCCAATTCACCTTCTCGTTCTCCTCCTCCAAGACTATCCCCCTAGCCATCTTGTGGGGGAGCAAGTGAGGCAGAGCTTCCCGTTGATAGAGAGCCGCCATGAGCTCCTGAACCCTCTTCCTTATTCGTTTCTTTTTTATGGATTTCCAATAGTACCCATTTCGCCCTTCCTTACCAACTGGCTCGCCAAAAAGGGCCACACACTTCTCATCATCGAATGGTTCTCCCTTCCATCTTGTAAGCTTCATGGGATCAGCTCCTTTGTCCTCAAATCCGTACTTTTCCGTGAAGAATGCCCGATTCAGCAACGGCGGTGGGTCTGATAGCTTCGGTAGCTCCTCGCTGTCCCTCAAACCGTCACTGTCTGTATCTTCTTCGTCATCATCTCCGTCGTCTTCCTCTGCATGCGCATCTACTTCCCCCTCCTCATCCTCCCCCTCGTCCTCCTCCTCCTCCCAATCGTCCTCCTCGTCCTCCTCGTCCTCCCCATCCTCCCCATCCTTGGAGCTGTCCCTATCCTCCTCTTCCTCCTCTCCGCCGTCACTGTTTGCCTCCCCTGTGTCTCCTTCCTCCATGGTCTCATCTTCTTCGCCGTCCCCAACCGAACCGCTGCCCCTCTGGTTTTGGGCTGCCAATGCCAGATCGGTAAGTCTGGACATGTCTGTCCCACGCCCCCTTGATCCAGAATTGGCGCCCTTGCCCCTAGTGACTCACAGTACATGCTACATCAACATTAGTACATTTTACCCTAATCAGTACACACCGCACACTCCTTTTCCCCTTTTAAACCCTAAAACATTAGAAGAGAGCGTTCTCGATCCAGAATCACGGAGTCTGAATTAGGATAGAATGAATAACGCATGATAGTAATATGCTAAAACCTAACCTCTGAAGGAAAAGATAAGGGGAGTACCTCTAGTACAAACTCGTACGCACTGTACAAATTGAAGTACCGCTGTAGATTGAAAATCCCACCTACCACAGCCACAAAACGATATTATGAAGATGTAAACTATGCAATAAGATTCTGCTCCGCAAATCGACAGAGGCAATGCCAAAGTATGCAAACCCAAAGAAGAGAATAGCAATTAGACGAACTAAATCTGAAGTTAAATGTATTACTAACTCTACAAATGCTACAACTCTAACCCTGGAAATTCAATCAAAGGCAGCCCACAAAAACTCTACGAAACCCTAACCCATCCATGTTAGCAATCTGCGCATTGCAAAATTTTAAATATCAAAACCAATGCAAGAGGACACACATGTGACGCACCTTAATCCGGCTCAACAAAATGCAGTAGCTGAACTCGCCTTCTCTGTTTTATATGGCACGTTGGTATACAATCCCTTGTTTAATGGCACTTGTCTGAACATTAAGTGTCGGGTTCTTTCTTTAAAGTCTTGGATCAGTTTTACATTTTATTGTGAGGATGTAATAAGTTTAGGGTTTATTTAGGGTTTACCCTAAACCCATTTGTAGTTCTAGTTGTTTGTCCTATGAAATTTATGCCCATGTTGTTCTCCTTATCATCTGGTTAACTCGTCCTTCGGGTTGAGTTGTGAGCTATGGACGTATTTCTGGGTCCGTCATTCACACTTCCTGCGTAGGGCTCTTTCGTGGAAGAAGTGTTTGTGCACTCACTTGTATTAATCATTTACTCGTTATCTGCAGTTTTTTAATGGGTAATTGAGTGATCTTGAGAAGCATTGTTTGATGTACACTAACATGCCAATGTCTGCAGCTGCTAGTCAATCTTTTGTGGCATCCAGCACAGGGTGCACGGAGAGCCGCCGAAGGTGTTGTGCTCCGTGCTCAGAAAGCAGACGACTTTCTATCGGAAGCACTCTTTGACGCCTTGAGTGTGGAAGTGAGCACATTTGGAGAACAATGTAGTTTTCTCAAAAACAGGTAAGAGTAATATGAAGATTTATTTTGGCACATTGAGTTTACTTTAGAATACTTTCAAGAACATAACCTTTAGGTCCAGTTCTTTCATTCCATGTTGGTTGACCCATGGTCACTCTCTTCGCTAATGATGTGAATCCGGTGCATGGTATTACTGTTGCCTTTCTGAATGCTTGTCTTATGGCAAGAACTTTACAGTGATGCTGGAGAGTTTGTGGGAGGGGCAACCGTGAACTCCATTCCTAATGCCAACTTGCTGGCCAAGGCCTTGTTGATTGTTTCATCCACTTCACTGTCTAGAAAACCTTCACATTGTGCTCGGTTACTGCTCTTAGCGCACAATCCTTGTATTGCAACTGCTGGTCATAAAGATGTCATTTGGAAGGTAAGTTCAGTCGTTACAAAATCAGTAGTCCATGATATGTTTTCTGGTTCTTCGTTACCCACCCTAAACCTATGGCTCAGTTTGGAATTTCTCAGTTAGTAATTGTCAATCAATTGCATGGTTGTTTTTAAATAGAATAAAATCATGAAATATCTCAGTCTGTCAATTACTGTAGTTAGGAATACTTTTTCATCAGAAGTGTTCGACCATAAATTCTTATTGGAATATGTTTTTATATTTACCTCATGTTGTTGATCCAGACTGTTTGTAGAAAAATGAAAAGACCTGGCTTGGATATGTCCAGCATTCTGGCGTCTGATCCTCTTGCCGTTTGTGAGGTGAGTTGATTATCATTGCTGAAATTATTAAAGAGTAGTATGCTAAAAATGTCGCCTTGTTTTTCACTGATCGTTTTGGTATACGGACTTGATATAGTTTGATGTCTATGAATGATCACAGGTACTGCTTGGATCGTCAGGGCTGGTTAGCGCAAATTCGACGGAATCGCAAGCTGCTATGTTTTCTCTTGAAACGGCCATGAGGGTGCTTCCAGATAGATTTTTTCCGACTTTTATTCAAGTAAAGTTGTGCAACCTTTCTCTTGATTGTCATCAGAGTTGAAATAATTTAGTATAGAACTTGGGCAATTTTCTTACAGAAAGTTGGGGTGTCGAACGTTGAAGTTATGCTGTTAACAAGAAACTTAGTCTGGCACGTGGTCCTTACTTGCACTGGCTTGCAAACTGCTGGAATTTCTGATATCTACAATGTCACAGTAGAAAATGGAACTTCTGGGGGATCGTCACCTTCACGATTCTTTGTCGTCACAAGATATCAAGGTATTGGCTAGCCTCACATACCTCATTTTGTTAGCTAGAATCACTCTTTTCTTCTCCTTTCCTGTGTTTATCTGACAATCCTTCATTCTTTCCAGATATTCAATACAGAAGAAGGGATGCTATCTTCCGAGCTCGGTGTGTATGTCGCAGAAGCAGTGAATGACAGAAATGTTAGAGGTGCAAGGGGTCGGTTCAAGACGTATGGAGATGATGAGGTATTTTCTCTTCCAGTGCTTTGTTCCAACCTACCGAACACAGTTTTGTGATGAAAACTAGAATGTTTTGCATGTCTGTCTACTCTGGTTTAGGGTTTATGTTGCTATTCAGATATATTCTGAATTTGTATCTTTGAGAAGTTAGGCTCGGTTGGATATGAATTTGACGTATTAGCTGTTCAGGCATTTGTGGCTTATATAACTCTTGATTCAACTCTGCTGGTATTGCAATTATAAAAATTCTTGTACTCGTGCGGAATTGAGGATGCAATTGTGTCGTTCTTTCAGGAAGTAGGGAAACCCTCGCCTGTTTCGCGACAGGTCGACATCGGAAAGGAAGATGTCACCAAAGGGGTGAAGAAATCAAGTAAATTGAGCTTGAACTTCCTAACTTCTTACACCTCCTAGGGATATATCATGGAAGAAAGAATATAGCCTTAGCAACCATAATTATCATACCTGTGTTGCTCAGACACATACGTCTTTACTGTTATTGTTCATTTATTGATGTGTGCTCGCCATGCAGGTGAATCTGACAAGGCTAGGTCCGCCAAGGAGGAAGCCCGGGAACTTAAAATTCAGGAAGAGTATTCTGTTCGTAAAAAAGTGGAGGCAAGTAAAGAGAAAACTTTCTTTAGTTTTGAGAGCTCTAGGTTTAGTTGCTGTTGCAAAACCAGCAAAAGCACATGAACAACTTCCTGCTCTGGTGAGTTTTTTTTGTTTGTTACACTTCAGTGTTTGTACGAGTTTTCGGGATTGTTTTTCATAAGGCATGTGTCGCATGCTTATACTCTAGCATTCTATCGTGGGAAAGAGCATGGCAGAAACAGTTCCTCTGATCTTGGCAGGTGGATCGTGTCTTTCCCTTACTCAAGTCGCCTCTAGCTAGTGCTGAGGCATATGAGACGGTAGAAAAGCTGGTCAGTTGTGTAGCAGCTCCAAGGGACATGGGTCCGGATATTGCGGCATCTCTGAAGATGGTAGCAGCAGGTTCGATTTTGGATGAGCTGCAAGCTCCCGTACAGTTGCCCGTTAAGGACGCGAACCAGAAACCTGGTGTAGTTGACAGAGTGGTCACTAGTCTGGTGCAAGCTTGTAAAAATGGTCCAATTCCTCCTCCGTCATTTACTGTTCTTTATCCTGTAAGTATTCTTGGCTCCAAGTCTTTGGAGCTATTCTATGTTTCTGCATCTGATACTCTATTGTGCTTAGTTCTTCAAACTTCTTGAAGACAGTATGCAAATTTATTTATGTCTCTTGGAATTCATTTGAAATCTACAGTCAATACTACATGGTGGTGGTATCTTTTATCTTATCTATATGCGAGTAACTCTACCCTCAAATTCTATCATTATTTAAATCTTTAATCATGTTACTCTTCTACTTTTTCTGCTGGAATGAACTTTATGTCTTGCTTAGGTATTGGAGCAAATTATGCTAGCAGAGAAGAAGACCAGGCTGCATGATGATGTAATAGCTGTTCTAGCCCTACATACATCGCCTCGAATTCCACTACCTCGGACACAAATGCTCTCTGTAAGTTAATTAACTGCTATCGGAGCCATCTCCTTCAATATCAACAATGTTGCAGGTTCTTATTATATTCGTGTTTTGTTCAGTATTTCAGTCTCATATTGTGGCTGTTTCTGTTCGAATTCCCGTACATGCATGGAACTGAATGCCTGTTTATTGTTGTAAGAAAATGAATGTGACACCTTACCTCAAACCCTCCTGTCTTGCTTTTGCAGGTTCTTTACCATGTCCTAGGCTGTGTTCCTTCATATCATTCGAGAATTGTGCCTTTGCTGAACGAACTTTGTGAAGGATTGGAACCGGAGAATTTAGCTGAGGTATTACATTTGTGATGCTTTATATCCATTGACTCAGGATTAATCTTTTCCAGGTTTGGTATTGCTAGTATTAGAGTTGTACTCACATGCTTCATCACTGTTGTATTGATTATCAGGCCCTCAATGGTTTGTACTCGGAGTTTGTGGTCGTGCGTATTGCATGTTTAAATGCTGTTAAACACGTACCTTCTCTTGGACGGAAGGTTACTGGGGATAAGTCTACAGTTACGACTTTACTTTGGATGGCATTGCATGATCCAGACAAGGTAAATCAAGAAGCTATCTTTTATAGAGAATGCTTTACATATTTGTGTATTTCTAGGTTTGGATTATGGGATGCTTGCGCCCAATCTTCGTATATAGTATTTTCTTACCATGAGGATTGTGGTGTGGTGATAGTCTGTTGCAGAGGTTGCCGATGAAGTCTGGGACTTCTCTGGTTACGATGAGACTATGCCAGAGAGCTTGCAAACAGACTATGCCAAAGGGCTTATGGTTGCGCTTGCGCATGTCAATAGCAATGTGCGCCTGGCAGCAGCCGAAGCTATTGCTGCAGGAATGTATGAGTTTCCAGCAACTGTTGCGGTAGGTTCCTCATCGCTGTTGTCGTTTCTACCCCTACTGGCTGATATTTTTATTTCTTTTTATACTGCGGTGTGTGGATTTGGCAATGATCTTTCTAATAAGATGATCGTATTGTGGTAACATCAGTTTTTTATAATGTAGCTGGTATTTCACTTTTCTCAATAGTTATGGCTCTACTCACCTCTAAACTTTCTTCTGAACAGTCTGAGAACCGCAGCAGTACTTCCACACATCCTTCCCAAGCTTGTGCAAATCCCTTTGACGTGAGCATTTTCCCTCTGACTTTTATGGGTGATTCTAGCTTTTCGTATTAAAATGTTGAAATATCATAATGCGTGATGAAATTCCTCGACCTAGGTTTGCAGAGCTTGTAATGCCCATGCCCTGGGAGCATTGCCGAAGTGGCAGGGCCTGGTTTGAATGTCCATCTATCTACTTTATTACCTCCCTTGATATCTACCATGGGAGGTGATGATGAGGTAGGTCTTTCTTTCACTATCGTTCTCTGGTAACATTTGAAGTCTTCCAGGTAACAAAAGTTTGTGCATTGTGATCTATCCCTTGTATACAGATGATCTGAGTTTGTCTTGTGGACTATGCTCTGTCCGCAGTCAATTTTACCTTTGGCAAGGCGTGCAGCCGAAACAGTGGTGTTGGCAGTTGACGATGATGGTCTGGATACTCTTTTATCAGAACTCCTGCGAGGCTTGGGAGACACACAGGTGTGTGGGTTAATCTTGAAGAATTCTAAATTGCTGCAGTCATTGGTATATCTTCTCCCTTTTCGATTTTCTTGTTGACTATTTTTCACTCTTGTGCAGCCTGCTGTCAGAAGAGGGTCTGCATACCTTGTGGGTTTCTTTTTCAAGAACACCAAACTGGGCATTGAAGAGGATGTGCCTACCCTATTGACCACATTGGTGGTTATGCTCACTGATAATGATCAAAGTACAGTGCAGGTATTGCAAATTCATTCCAGTTGCTTTATTTAAAGAATGCTTATTAAATGAAATGGTTATTCACCACCCGTATAATATATTCACGTGTGGTTTTGGATTAGGCTGCTTGGGAGGCTCTTGGGAATGTTATTGGAACTGTCCAGAAGGAAACCTTGCCTTCTCTGTTGAAAGTTGCACGCGACGCTGTTTCTACTGCCAGAGACAAAGAACGTTGTAAACGCAAGGTTAGAATCACTTAGTGCATCGATGACCACAAAATGATGACCATTGTCGCATCTAGACCAGTAGTACCTTCAACTCTTCACTAACGATAATCTTTTGTAGTTCAAACATCTTTAATTACTGAACTGTCTACGTGTTCTTGTCTATTTGGTAATCTAATAGCTTCAAACATGTGCCGTCATGCTTTGCACAGGGTGGACCCATATTGATTCCTGGTTTCTGTCTTCCAAAGGCTTTGCAGCATGTGTTATCAATTTATCTTCAGGCAAGTGTAACATCAAAAGCTGTGGATTCACTCTTATGCTCTCTGAAACAGACGTGCGGATTGATAGTGTGGGATTTATATAAAACTATATGCTTATTCTGATTTTAATTTATGTTTCTGTTCAAAGCAGAGTCTTATGATTGGCTCAGCGGACACAAGGGAGCAGGCATCAGATGGACTTGGAGAATTAATTGATGTCACCAGCGAGGGTTCCCTGAAACCTTTCGTTGTCCAAATTACTGGGTAAAGTTCTGAACTTAAACAAGTCTAGGTTTCTATCAGTTCTGCTTGGAATTAGTTTCTGAAAAATCATTTCGTGTGCAGGCCCTTGATCCGTATCGTAGGAGACAGGTTCCCGTGGCAGGTCAAAAGTTCTATCCTGGCCACTCTTGGGGTATTGATCAATAAAGGCGGAGTGGCCTTGAAGCCTTTCCTTCCCCAGTTGCAAACTACCTTCATAAAGTGTCTGCAAGACAATGCAAGGTAATCTAGTGCTTGCATTAGAACTTGCTCTGCAAACGATAGATTCATTTTTTTGGATAAATACGTGTGAGTTTCTTTTCAACTGAATAGATCTTTCAAATTGTATAGCTTTGGGTTGGCAGTTTTCTGTCCTGATTGAAGTGAAAAAATACAAGCTCTAATTATATGCGATGTTTTTCTTAGGCCTGTGCGTTCAAAAGCGGCTTGGGCTTTGGGCAAACTTACCAGATTAAGTACTTGGGTTGATCCTCTCGTTGGGAATCTTCTTACTGGCCTGCAGGTCTCTCTATTTAACTTCATTGATTACTGACAATGTTTCACTAGAAGTAATGCCGACTTTAACCTCATTTTGTTTAGTCGTTGAGTGAACTGAGCCTTTTAATTTCGTTGCGCGCTTTATCATAGGACTTTCAAAATTCCGGTTCTGTTTGTGATAACGTTATTGCTTCTGGTAGACTAAAATCAAGAAGCAGAAACACAGGATTACACATCCTGATATGTTCTCTATGTGGTCAGGCTGCAGAAGGAGCGGTTAGGGAAGCAACTCTTGTAGCTCTAGAAGGGGTAGTGGCTCATGCTGGAATGAGTGTCAGTGCTCCTGTGACTGCACGCTTATTATCCAGTCTCCAAGCCATGCTATCTTCAGAGGAGGATGTTGTGAGAACTTCTGCTGCAAAAACGTTGGGCATTGTATCTCAGGTTAGTATCCTACTCATTCCCGTAATGCCATTTATGTCACTGTTTCCAGCGTTACTTAAAAACAACAAGATGTATTGGATTCGTTGTATTTGGGTACGATTGTGTATCATAACAATGTTGCATAGTTTTGCATATGTTTTGGTGTTATTTATATAAGAGTGTTGTTGTTGGCAGCATGTGGGAGATGCAGAATTCTCTGCTTTTCTGCACGTAATGTGCACTGTTAGCCCCTCCCAGGCCTGGACTCTTCGACATGGCTGCACATTAGCCTTAGCTTCTACACTCCGACATGCCTCTGCTCGTGTTTCTGGTTCTCAAACTTTGCTTCTGACAACAATAGGTTGTTTGAAAGCCAGGGCAAAGGATGACAAGTTAAGAAGTGGTTTATTTCTCTTTCTTTTGTATGAAGAAAATTCCTGTTCTTTGTTTGTTGTTATTCGCCTGCCCATGCACCTATCTGATCACTCTGTTTTCCAGGTCCCTGTGCGAGAAGGTGCAGCTCAAGCCATATCCAGCACATCACTTTGTTAATTGGTTTGGAAGTTTTCGGTGCTGTCTGCTTGTTTACTGTTGGTGATCGTCCTTCATATCTGGTACGTCACTTTGTTTTTGAAGCTCTGAAATCCAGCCCCTCAGGTGTTGATCTTTTTGTGTTTCTACCGAGTCTGGTCGTAGTTTCTCTAGGAAATGCATCTCCGGTGTCATGCCAGATTGGATACCTTGTTCTTCAAACTCCGACATATTTACTAAAACATAAGCTGTTGATGGCTTGTGTTACAGGCCTCCTCTACCTGTGCTACTTCCAGCAACCTCTGGCCAGGGTTTACAAATTTCTGGACAATTAACGAGGCGCGAAGGAAAAGTTTTCTACAATCTTAATTTCGAAAATCATACCCAAACTCCTTTGGATAAGTTTATGATTCAATTTAACAAGAATACCTTCGGAATTGCTGCGGGAGGACCACTTCAGGTGCATGTCTAATTTGTTGAAGTTTCTCATAACCAGCACTTTTGTAGCTTTTTCTTTTATCTCATCACAATGTTCAATTCGCCACATTTTTGCTACTAGGATGTTATGAAGATTATCTTTCTGGCTGGTTTTTCAATCATTGTATTTGGGAATTGCAGTCTGCATGCCAAATGACCTTATTTCGAGATACTAGTTTTTTGCTGTCATAACGCATTCTCTCTATTGTCGTTCCAGAAACTCCGCTGCTCATCGTTCAATCATGTTAGGATGCGGCCCACTCACCGGCACCCGAGGTCATGACGTGGTTGTGGGTTTGAGGGGATAGGCCGCACCGGGCTCGGGGAGGGAGACGCTCCTTCCCTGTGCGCCGTTGTCGTGCCAACTCTCCGACGATCCATCGCCGCGTAGTCCGAGGGTGCTCGGCTGTGGATTGCAAGTAGAGTGGGATCCGTGTCACGTGGGAGAGCTCTCATGGCAATGCCGGTGATGGTGTTTGGCACCGGTGGGAGGGTGAGGACCGTCCCGCAGGTGTTGGGGTGACGGGGTGGAATCTGCGGTAAGCGTGGTCCCCCGTGGAACTGCGTGCATGTGGCCTACATGTTTGTTGTTCCTCGGGGGTCCTCGGTGCAGTTCATGGCGCGTCCACACACCGTGTGTGGTTGTGTGGTGATGCGCCGAGGCCCACGGTAAGCCGGGTGACACGCACTCTTCCATTCGTCCCTTGGATTGGACCCAGCCCCCCCGCACGGCGAGCACATTGCCGGGTGTTGCGTGGCGTGGGCAAACCCCCGGCCCGGAATGGTGGGGGTGGGATCCGTGTCACGTGGGAGAGCTCTCATTGCGACGCCGGTGATGGTCTTTGGCATCGGTGGGAGGGTGAGGACTGTCGCGGGGGATGTGTGGTTGACGAGGTGGAACCCGCGGTAAGCGTGGTCCCCCGTGGACCTGCGTGCATGTGGCCTACATGTTTGTTGTTCCTCGGGGGTCCTCGGTGCAGTTCATGGCGCGTCCACACGCCGTGTGGTTGTGTGGTGATGCGCCGAGGCCCACGGTGAGCCGCGTGATATTGAGTCATCTATTCGTGCCTTGGATGGGACCCGGCTCCTCCACGGCAAGCACATTGCCGGGTGTCGCCATGACGGGGGAATGTTGGAATGCGGACCACTCACCGGCACCCGAGGACATGACGTGGTTGTGGATTTGAAAGGATAGGCCGCACCGGGCTCGGGGAGGGAGACGCTCCTTCCCTGTGTGCCGTTGTCGTGCCAACTCCCCGACGATCCATTCCGGCGTAGTCCGAGGGTGTTGGGCTGTGGGTTGCAAGTTAGCCTCCGGGACGTGTGCACACAGTACTTTGAATTTTAAGGAATGTTGGAATGCGGACCACGGACCGACACCCGAGGACATGACGTGGTTGTGGATTTGAAAGGATAGGCCGCACCGGGCTCGGGGAGGGAGACGCTCCTTCCCTGTGTGCCGTTGTCGTGCCAACTCCCCGACGATCCATTCTGGCGTAGTCCGAGGGTGTTGGGCTGTGAATGGCAAGTGGGGTGGATCCGTGTCATGTGGGATAGCTCTCATGGCGACGCCGGTGATTGTGTTTGGCATCGGTGGGAGGGTGAGGACCGTCCCGCGGGTGTTGGGGTGACGGGGTGGAACCCGCGGTCAGCGTGGTCCCCCGCGGAACTGCGTGCATGTGGCCTACATGTTTGTTGTTCCTCGGGGGTCCTCGGTGCAGTTCATGGCGCGTCCACACGCCGTGTGGTTGTGTGGTGATGCGCCGAGGCCCACGGTGAGCCGGGTGATATTGAGTCATCTATTCGTGCCTTGGATGGGACCCGGCTCCTCCACGGCAAGCACATTGCCGGGTGTCGCCATGACGGGGGAATGTTGGAATGCGGACCACTCACCGGCACCCGAGGACATGACGTGGTTGTGGATTTGAAAGGATAGGCCGCACCGGGCTCGGGGAGGGAGACGCTCCTTCCCTGTGTGCCGTTGTCGTGCCAACTCCCCGACGATCCATTCTGGCGTAGTCCGAGGGTGTTGGGCTGTGAATGGCAAGTGGGGTGGATCCGTGTCATGTGGGATAGCTCTCATGGCGACGCCGGTGATTGTGTTTGGCATCGGTGGGAGGGTGAGGACCGTCCCGCGGGTGTTGGGGTGACGGGGTGGAACCCGCGGTCAGCGTGGTCCCCCGCGGAACTGCGTGCATGTGGCCTACATGTTTGTTGTTCCTCGGGGGTCCTCGGTGCAGTTCATGGCGCGTCCACACGCCGTGTGGTTGTGTGGTGATGCGCCGAGGCCCACGGTGAGCCGGGTGATATTGAGTCATCTATTCGTGCCTTGGATGGGACCCGGCTCCTCCACGGCAAGCACATTGCCGGGTGTCGCCATGACGGGGGAATGTTGGAATGCGGACCACTCACCGGCACCCGAGGACATGACGTGGTTGTGGATTTGAAAGGATAGGCCGCACCGGGCTCGGGGAGGGAGACGCTCCTTCCCTGTGTGCCGTTGTCGTGCCAACTCCCCGACGATCCATTCTGGCGTAGTCCGAGGGTGTTGGGCTGTGAATGGCAAGTGGGGTGGATCCGTGTCATGTGGGATAGCTCTCATGGCGACGCCGGTGATTGTGTTTGGCATCGGTGGGAGGGTGAGGACCGTCCCGCGGGTGTTGGGGTGACGGGGTGGAACCCGCGGTCAGCGTGGTCCCCCGCGGAACTGCGTGCATGTGGCCTACATGTTTGTTGTTCCTCGGGGGTCCTCGGTGCAGTTCATGGCGCGTCCACACGCCGTGTGGTTGTGTGGTGATGCGCCGAGGCCCACGGTGAGCCGCGTGATATTGAGTCATCTATTCGTGCCTTGGATGGGACCCGGCTCCTCCACGGCAAGCACATTGCCGGGTGTCGCCATGACGGGGGAATGTTGGAATGCGGACCACTCACCGGCACCCGAGGACATGACGTGGTTGTGGATTTGAAAGGATAGGCCGCACCGGGCTCGGGGAGGGAGACGCTCCTTCCCTGTGTGCCGTTGTCGTGCCAACTCCCCGACGATCCATTCCGGCGTAGTCCGAGGGTGTTGGGCTGTGGGTTGCAAGTTAGCCTCCGGGACGTGTGCACACAGTACTTTGAATTTTAAGGAATGTTGGAATGCGGACCACTCACCGGCACCCGAGGACATGACGTGGTTGTGGATTTGAAAGGATAGGCCGCACCGGGCTCGGGGAGGGAGACGCTCCTTCCCTGTGTGCCGTTGTCGTGCCAACTCCCCGACGATCCATTCTGGCGTAGTCCGAGGGTGTTGGGCTGTGAATGGCAAGTGGGGTGGATCCGTGTCATGTGGGATAGCTCTCATGGCGACGCCGGTGATTGTGTTTGGCATGGGTGGGAGGGTGAGGACCGTCTCGGGGGATGTTTGGTTGACGAGGTGGAACCCGCGGTAAGCGTGGTCCCCCGTGGAACTGCGTGCATGTGGCCTACATGTTTGTTGTTCCTCGGGGGTCCTCGGTGCAGTTCATGGCGCGTCCACACGCCGTGTGGTTGTGTGGTGATGCGCCGAGGCCCACGGTGAGCCGGGTGATATTGAGTCATCTATTCGTGCCTTGGATGGGAGCCGCCCCCCCCCACGGCGAGCAGCCCCCCGTACGGCGAGCACATTGCTGGGTGTTGCGTGGCGTGGGCAACCCCGGGCTTGGAATGGTGAGAGTAGTTTTGTGATTGATTGGTTAGGTTGTGATGTGTGATAGCTGGTCATATGTTTTAGGTGGCGAAATCATAATCCTGCCGGTATTGTCAGGGAATAAATTAGGTGATCTGCATAATGCTGACTTGTAGCGCTTCTTAGCCTAGTGAATTATTTGTGCGTTATTGAGGACTTGAAGAGTTTTGGAAGCTTTTTCCTCCACGGTTGTTGCTACTGTATAATTCATTTACATTTGTTTAATCTCCATTGCTATTCCATCTGTGGTTGCAATATTACAGTTTTGCTCTCTTTGGGCTTATATTTCTTGCGTTCTAGTCCTCGTCTAAACTGTTTCTGAACTTTTCCGAGGCAATTCCGGTCGACTCTCGAGCCTATATAAGTGCTTGTAAATAAAACACTGTGTTCAAACCTTGCATGGTATACATCTTGAACGCTACCTAGCTCTTCGTTATAGACCTTTAATTTCTGTGTAGTAACTTGCGTGGATCCGTGGAAGATGTTTATCCACCTCGTGAACTTGTTAAGTCATATCGAAATACAAGTTATGGAAAGTCACGGTGTCGTAAGGGGTTGCTAGGATTTAGGTGATCACCTGAATCCAACGAACGCAACAAAAATCCTGTACATTCATTTTTTTCTCCTTTCTTTGGCCACATGACAAATCTTCTTTCTCACTGATCGAGTCTCTCGATGTTTTTCCCGAATATTCGATATACATAGCCGGTTGATTTAATCCCTTAGGGCCAACATATGGTACATTACAAAAGTAGTCATGGCCATGTGTGTTGTTGTGCTCTACGCCCCCGTACTCCAGGGATTGTTGAAGGAGCGTTCGCAATTCTGCTCCTAGGAAACACCTCGCTGCCAACTTGCCAAGCTTGTTGAATACGTGGTTAAGCACTTTGGTGAGGTCATCCCTTAGATCCTGATTTTGAATTCAGAAGCCACACATTTGATCATTCCCCGAGACGAGCACTTGAGTCTACCTCCGATTAATTAGTTCATCATGTTGAAGAATAACATCAATAAAACAATAGAGATTCTTTCTATCCCAAGTGCCTAATTCTTGGAGAACCACTTCGAAGCAATACACTGATTTTAGAGGCCCGGAGCGGCCGAGAAGTGCTCAAAAGATCAACTCGATTGCGTGGATTTTACCAGGGCAACCGGAGTACTCAGCTGTATATAAAATGAACAAGTACACAAGTCCGAATTTGACGTTGCTTGACCATGCACACAAAACCGCCGACTTGATACAAAAGTAAAGAGGATAATTACCTTGAGATAGACAAGGTTTCGATGAAGCTCAACATCCAAACTAGACAGCTCATCAAGAAAGCTATATCGACCCAGAAGCTTTGAAACGAAGAGCGGTGAGAAGGAGTATTCTACCAGTATCCCCTCATATAATGCTTTCCCAACAATTCGGGCTAGATACTCTAGCATTCGCAATCCATGAACAAGACTTCTAGCAGCAGCGTGAGGAAAGAGCAAGCCCTCCTCTGTCGCCGTTTGAACAAATAGACCATATCTGCATACAACGAGAGATAAGATAAGTCAACCATAGCTGCAGACCATTTGCACCCGTTTGCAACTCACTGCACATCATTAGGCGGATCGACTGCATGGTCTTCCTTACTACAAGTTGAACTCTTACCCAGGATCGAAAGCCGCCTTAGCGAGATCGGTGAGGAACTCTTTGAACAATCCACTATAATCAAGGCCTGCCTCCGCAAGCCCGAGCTCATTGACAAAAGATACATTTATACAAAACTTCAGTTTGGGACCCAATCCATTCAATTGAGCAAATCCATCTTCTACAATATGATCACGACGCACAGCTATTTCGATGGTTCCAGGCCCTGGACCTACAGAATCTCCTCCGATCAACTTTAGCAGCTTGTCACTTTGTACAAACTCACGAAATATTTGTACCCTATGAGGAGATAATTGACTAGTTATTACAAGCATCATAGTAAATAGTACACAATGGCAATATAATCGGATACATAGCAGACAGCAATCAGGCGTAGGATGAGAAGTGATTTGACACAATTGAGTGTCCTTCAGAACTCATGCTTGTTGCAACCATAGTACCTCTACTCAAGAAACTCGATTTCACGTCACAACAACTAGCCTTTGATTGTAAGAAAAAAGATACCTTTCTTCGAATGGTAGTACATGAGGAATTGTTGTCAGAATCGCCCCTGAGGCTGGTGCTTGTGAAGAGTCATCGGTCGTCTCTTGAGCAATAGCGACTTCGTGTGCTCGAGCTACAGCAGCAGTAGAAGGACGAGTACCCATAGCTGGAGCAAGCCATAGGTTAGGAGGGCAGAAGCTGCGCCGGCAATCCCGTTCATGTAAAGACTTCAAACACTTGGTTGCAACATCTATAAAAAGTGAATGTCTTCGCTTATATGTAGAATAAAATCCATAATAAACCATGGTATTGAGCATGGCGGAAATAACCCTTTGTTGTTCCAATGTGGAATGGCTCCTATGCAACCACATACATAATAAATTCTAAAAACATGAAAAATCCAAAATGAAAGGGTGTTACTCCAACCATGTACAGAAATAAAAAGGATGACGATGCGTTTGACGTTTCAGCAAATTTGGAAATATCACACGGCAGAACGGATAGGCAAATAGAGCCATATTGCACGAGCTGACCCGCTACCTGAGGATTGTAAAATTCTTCGTCATCCAGCACAACCAGAATATGGGAATAAGCTGCACAAAACAGCAATAGGACAGGTAACACGTCCTCTGGCACACCTTCTGGACCCTTCTTAACATTATCCAGTTCGGTCCTGCAAGGTGCAGCGTCCTCTTCTGTTTCCATATCTCTGCTAAACACAAGATTACCGTCAATCAAGTGTGAATGTCGATCTCTATCTTCAGAGTGCACCAATATTACTTCAAGTACATCCACTTTCATGTTTTGCACAAAAGCCTATCTAATTTTACACCACTTCGTACAAGATTAAAGTCCAAGTCGGCTGATGCCAATTCAGTACTCAGCTCATTTGATTAATATTCAAGGATAAGTATTGTCTTCGTCAACTTCAAGAATGGATCTAAGGAACTAAAATTACCAACAACACTGCAAAAAAATCGAAAATGTAAAGCAGAGTGATAAGCAAGGCAGAGGGTTCTCCATACTTCTAGATTAATTATTCCTTTCACAATATACCTTATTGCTTCCAATATGTCAAGAGGCCTACTTGATTCACCACTCCTGCCTGGTCTATTCGACATCATCCTTCCGTCCGCTCTGATTCCATCAGCTGATCTTCGAGGAGGCTCCAAATCAAGGCCATTATAACCTCTATTTGATCCACTTCCCTCAATAACGCAGAATCAATTCACTCGGCTAAGGAGTGCTACTTGTCAGCATTAAGGAGATCACCTAAATTATTCCTTGACAATACACGCCGGATTTTATTGTCGCCACCTGGAATAGTCCGCTCTGTGTCTATCTATTGAAGTCTAATACCACGGGACCTTATATGGTCATCAACTGCCAAGAAGCACCCGTTGTATTGCGTGAGTAGGCTCATGAACATTGAGGCTTCCAGCTTACCCTGGCTAAACCCTAAACCCTAAACCCCTAAACCCGGGTCATTGTACAACTTTCCTACGTTAGACTCCGTGAAGTTCTTGGAGCCCCCGGAGGACTTATAAACCGAGTTGTTGGATGGCTAATTTTGACAGCCATGTTGCTGAAGTGAATCAACATCAAAAATCCAAGTTAGCGAATTAACCTGGCAAAGCACCTAGACGCGTGTAAATCTAAACTCACTCTTTGTTTTTCATACACATACTTAACCAAAAAGAGACCAAACTAGAAAACTTCCAAGGTCCCGTAATTGAGCGTGTATCGTCAGCGAATGATTTAGGTGATCTCCTAAATCTTGACGAGTAGCACTCCTGAGCCGAGTGAATTGATTCTGCGTTATTAAGGACTGGAGGGGTCTTGGAAGCTTTTTCCATTGAAGTTGTTGCAGCTCTATGGTCCATTCACATTTGTTTAATCTACACTGCTATTCCATCCGTGGTTGTAACGTTACAGTTTTGAACTGCTGACGGAAGGGAGTGCACGGGCCGAAGGGAGGGCGAAGAGGGAAGACAGGGCGAAGGCGGAAGAGGGGGTGCGGACGGAGCAGCGTGCACATGCGGATGAGGGGCGCCGGCGGAAAGGGGGTGCGGACGGAGGAGAGTGCGCATACACGAGGGAGGGCGCGGGCGCACGAGCGTACGCGGGGTGGATGAGGGGGGAGCGGGCGGACGAGAGAGGACGGAGGAGTGCACGGGGGCGGATGAGAGGGCGCGGACACAAGGGAGGCGGCCAACGGAAGAGCCCTTGGCTGCACCGGTGTGAGCCTCCGGGTGTGATGGTGTCCCCCCAGCCCTTCGCTACACTGGTGTGACCCGTTGGTGTGACCCCTCTGCAAAGAAGGTGTGATGGTGTTCCTGCGCGTCCTTTGATACACTGGTGTGACCCCTCGTCGTGTGACCCGTTTGCGGACGAGGTGTGACGGTGTTCCCCTCAGCCTTTCGCTATAGTCGTGTGACCCAATGGTGTAACTTCCTTTGCAAAAAAGGTGTGACGGTGTTCCCCACAGCCCTTTGCTACACCCCTGGTGTACCCATTTGCGAAGTGGTGTTCCCACATCCCTCTGCCACACCGGTGTGACCCCGGGACCCGGGTGTAGGCGGACGGTGTGACGTCGGGGGAAGGGGAGAGTGTAGCGCCGGGTGTAGGCGGACACACGCACACCTCTTCTCCATGACGATACACTAGTGTGACCTTTGGTGTGGGTGGACACACTCACACCGGTGTGACCTAGGTGTAGGCCAATACACTTACACATCAATTCCATGAGCTTACACGACAGCCCGGGTGAAGGCGGGCACACTCACACCTCGTCTTTGTGAGGTTACACCAGTGTGACATCGGGTGTGGGCGGACGGTGTGGCGTCGAGTGTAGGCGAACGGTGTAACCCGGGTGTAGGTGGGCATACTCAGACCTCGTCCCCGTGAGGTTACACCAGTGTGACATCGGGTGTGGGCGGACGGTGTGGCACCGGGTGTAGGCGGGCACACTGACACCTCGTCTCCGCGAGGTTACACCAGTGTGGCCCGGGGTGTAGGCCGACACAGTTACACTTGTGTAACCCGCGGTGTAGGAGGGGTGTGACGGAGGAGAGTGTGCGCTTCGGAGACGATGTTGTCGCTATTTGTAAATGTCGGCGTCGCCGTGTAGTACAAAAAATAGAGCGTCATACACGCTAAAGCCCAAAAACTTGAATGAGCAAACCCCGCACCCAAGGTGGCATCTCAGACTCCAAATGAATTCGACCCTAAACCAAAACCCCAAGCAATTCAGCCTCAACAGTGAGACCCGGGTGTAGCCCGATACACTCACACCTCATGTCCGTAGAACTACACCCATGTGACCCCGGGTGTACGCGGTTTCAGCTCACACCTCATCACCTTGAGGTTACACTAGGGTGACTTGGGTGTAGGCCGGCACACCTACACCTCGTCGCCGTGAGGTTACACCGGTGTGGCCCCAGGTGTGGGTGGATGGTGTAGCGTCGGGTGTAGGCAAACGGTGTCACCCGGGTGTAGGCAGTCACTTACACCTCGTCTCCGTGAGGTTACACCAATGTGGCCTTGGGTGTGCGCGGATGGTGTGGCGCCGGGGTAGGCGGGCACACCCACACCTCGTCGGTGTGAGGCTACACCGCTGTGGCCCCGGGTGTGGGTGGATGGTGTGGCGTCAGGTGTAGGCGAATGGTGTGACCCGGGTGTAGGCAGTTACTCACACCTCGTCTCCGCGAGGTTACACCGGTGTAGCCCCGGGTGTGGGTGAACGGTGTGGCGTCGCGTGTGGGTGGATGGTGTGGCGTCGGGTGTGGGTGGACGGTGTGGCGTCGGGTGTAGGCGGACGGTGTGACCCGGGTGTAGGCGGGCACACTTGCACTGGTGTGACCCGGGTGTAGGTCCATGGTGTGACCCGCGGTGATGGAGGGGTGTGACGGAGGAGAGTGTGGCTTGGACGATGGTGTTGTGGTTGTTTGCAAAGGGTCGGTTTAATGTGCCTTGCACCAAAGATTATACACTCTAAAGCCAAAAAACTCAAATGAGCAAACCCCGCACCATAGGTGGCATCTCAGACTCCAAATCAGTTCGACCCTAAATCAAAACGCCGTGCTTCAACGTTCACGGCATGCATTATCCACCGCCACTATTATAGAGGTGCCACGGCGCAAGAGGCAAGTTTTGATTGGCGGGGAATGGGAGGGCGAGCCTTATACCGATGGAAAGCTCTTTGAAAAGCGCACAAGATGCGCACAAAATACATGCAAATTGGGCAAAAATTAATTGAGATATAGCTCGCCGAAGTTCACAGTTAGACGGCGCACCCGGATATGCAACTTTTGCATGCGGAGGAATTAGCGGCCGTGCCTTATACCGATGAAAAGAGCTTGAGAAATCGGTCACAATGAAGCCAAGAACGACCGGAATCGGGCACAAAATGCCAGAGATATCGAAGGTGGAAGTTGGCGGCAACACGGCAATTACAATGAAAATGTCGCATTTGACTCGCACCGAATCCGTGAACGAAAATTAGATGGTTGGAAAGAGCTCACAAAATCAGTAAAGACTGACCTTTGAAACACTCAAATCGCACAAGATATGAGGGAGAAAATTGCACCCTAAACATTGGTGTGGCACGCGGGGTACACGAGTGCGGTGTACCTCACGGAATGCACTGCAGTCCGGTCCCCTGTTAACATAGGACAGTGTTGATATGTTCATGAGGGAGGAATTGATGCATTGTGCACATGTCCTGGGTCCATCGGGGGATCCCTCGATGCGTCGGTATCCCTATCTCATCCTGTTGTTACGGCAGAGCATCGGGGGATCTCCCGATGACCCACTCACTTGAAACCATATTCATAAAACATAAACTAAAAACCTAGGTAACCTCACCCTGGACGATACACTGTATGGACAGTGCTGATTGCATTTGGGATCCCTTAATGCTTAGGTATCATATCCTTGGTCCATCGGGGGATCCCGCGATGTGTTGGTATCCCCTTCCCATCCTGAGGGTATGGCAGAACATCGGGGGATCTCTCGATGACCTCATTGCCCCTTTCGTCCCTCTGTTTTTTATTTTTTATGGTCCTTCTAGATAGTTGTTGTCCTGTAAGTAATGCGCATAGCCCCTCACGCCTGTGTATGAATCGTAGTCATCGAGAGATCCCCCGATGATCCGATTTGTATAACTCTTAATTGATTTGGAGCAAGAATTTGACCAACAGTGGTGTGTGTCTGTTCTGCAGGGAACAACAAGTATTGGAACCACTAGGTGACCACAGACCCGTGAAGCTGTATCCCTTTATCGATAGATCATAATCCTCGATGACAGACGCAGCGGCTTCTGGAGGCCGCTTACCCAACCGCTTCCGAGCGCCTCTCCCATCCCAATTCTTCCCATAGTGTGTGACTACTATCTTCAGGGACGCGTCCACCAGCGACTCTGCATTCACGGAAAAGAAAATCCCATCCCTCAACACCAAGGAATCCGACACAAATTCTAAAAGCTTACGCCACCTGTCTTCCAATTCAATACCAAACCAACTTCCGAACCACCGAGACCCAATTCACAACCTAATCCTTGCTCATCTCACCCCCCCAAAAAAAAAAAAAAAAAAAAAAAAAAAAAAAAAAAACAACCCAAGACGTCGTCAAACCCAACTCAAACTAGAGAATCCCCTCACGAAACACAATCTAGTACAATCCCGGAACCTACACCAAAACTCCAAACACTCCATCCCACCTTACAACCCCACTTACTCACATCCTCTTCAAAAAGACACATTATCCTTGTACCAACACAAAAGAAAACCCCATCTCCACATCGAAACTCTTCTCCCAACAGTCTAAGCCCACTTATGAGAAGCTTCAAATATGTCAAAATACATGGTTTGACAGCCATGCTGCCGAACTGAATCAACATCAAAAATCCAAGTTAGCGAATCAACCATGCGGAGAGCCAGTAAATCTAAACTCTCTCCCTGTTTCTCATACACATACTTAACCAAAACGAGACCAAACTCGAAGACTTCCAAGGCCCCGTGATACTAGACTTTAATGGATAGACGCTGAGCGGACTGTCCATATGTTCCGGGTGGCGACAATATAATACCGCGTGTATTGTCATGGAATGATTTAGGTGATCTCCTAAATGTTGACGAGTAGCACTCCTTAGCCGAGAGAGGACCGGACGGGTCGTGGAAACTTTTTCCACCGCGGTTGTTGCAGCCGTATGATCCATTCACATTTGTTTAGTCTACATTGCTATTCCATCCGTGGTTGTAATGTTACATCTTTGAACTCCTGACGGAAGGGAGTGCGCGGGCCGAAGGGAAGGCGAAGAGGGAAGACGGGGCGCGGGCGGAATAGGGGGTGCGGACGGAGCAGCGTGCGCGTGCGGATGAGGGGCCGCCGGCGGAAGGGGGGTGCGGACGGAGGAGGGTGCGCGTACACGGGGGATGGCGCGGGCGGATGAGCGTCCGCGGGGTGGATGAGGGCGGAGCGGGCGGACGAGAGAGGACGGAGCAGTGCACGCGGGCGGATGGGAGGGCGCGGACACAAGGGAGGCGGCCAGCGGAAGCGCCCTCGGGGTGTGACGGTGTGACCCTCGAGGTGTGACGGAGTCCCCCCAGCCCTTCGCTACACTGGTGTGACCCGTTGGTGTGACCCCTCTGCAAAGAAGGTGTGATGGTGTTCCTGCGGGTCCTTTGATACACCGGTGTGACCCCCGTCGTGTGACCCGTTTGCAGACGAGGTGTGACGGTGTCCCCCCGGCCCTTCGCTACACTGGTGTGACCCGTTGGTGTGACCCCTCTGCAAAGAAGGTGTGATGGTGTTCCTGCGAGTCCTTTGATACACCGGTGTGATCCCGTCATGTGACCCGTTTGCAGACCTAGTGTGACGGTGTTCCCCTCAGCCCTTTGCTACACCGATGTAACCCCGTGGTGTACCCATTTGCGAAGTGGTGTTGTTTGAGTGTCTAGACGCTACTTTCAGTTTCGAGGGTTTTGCCTTGCGAGCATTGTGCTGCTGAACCGGATGTTTCAACGAAGACAAACAAGGATGCATGGCGTTTGCTCCGAAGAGGACGCACTCACACCAAATATATCACAAGGGTCCCACCGGTGTGACCCCGGGTGTACGCGGATACACTCAGACCTCTTGTGCGCGGGGTTGCACACCTGATCGTCCAAGGTTTACACCGGTGTGACTTCGGGTGTAGGCGGACAGTGTGACGTTGGGGGAAGGAGAGAGTGTGGCGCCGGGTGTAGGCGGACACACGCACACCTCTTCTTCATGAGGATACACGGGTGTGACCTTTGGTGTGGGCGGACACACTCACACTGGTGTGACCCGGGTGTAGGCCGATACACTTACACATCAATTCAATGAGCTTACACCACAGCCCGGGTGTGGGCGGGCACACCCACACCTCGTCTCCGTGAGGTTACACCAGTGTGACATCGGGTGTGGGCGGACGGTGTGGCGCCGGGTGTAGGCGGGCACACTCACACCTCGTCTCCATGAGGTTACACCGGTGTGGCACATGGTGTAGGCGGGCGGTGTGACCCGGGTGTAGGCGGTCACACTCTCACCCCATCTCCTTGGGGTTAGATTGGTGTGACCCGGGTGTAGGTGGACACACTTCCGCTGGTGTAAACCGGGTGCAGGTCCTTGGTGTGACCCGCGGTGTAGGAAGGGTGTGACGGAGGAGGAGAGTGTGCTTTCAGGAGACGGTGTTGTCGCTGTTTGTAAAGCGTCGGTGTGATGTGCCTTGCACCGAAGATCATACACACTAAAGCCCAAAACTCAAATGAGCAAACCCCGCACCCAAGGTGGCATGTCAGACTCCAAATGAATTTGACCCTAAAACCCTAAACCAAGCAATTCAGCCTTCACGGCATGCACTATCCATCGCCACTGTTAGGTGCTCCTAAAACCAGTTCAGTGTTACAAAGGATACACGGGTGTGACCCTTTGTGTGGGCGGCCACACTCACACCAGTGAGACCCGGGTGTAGGCCAATACAATCACACCCCATGTCCGTAGAATTACACCCATGTGACCCCGGGTGTACGCGGTTTCAGCTCACACCTCATGTAGGCCGGCACACTCACACCTCGTCTCCGCGAGGATACCCCGGGTGTGGGCGGACGGTGTGGCGTCGGGTGTAGGCGAACGGTGTGACTTGGGTGTAGGCGAACGGTGTGACCCGGGTGTAGGATAAATTGTCCTCCGTGTGTGCTTATGAAGTCACGATTGAGGAACCGCTGGTCGATGGAGCTGGAACCAGAAGGCACTAATGAAGATTTATTGATTACTAATAAATTAACAAAAAAGCTAAAAGTTGCACTCGAATTCCGGCCCACGCAGGGATTCGAATTCCAGCCTACGCAGGGATAGCACCTATAAATGCAACTTTGAAATTTCATAACTAATTGTGACAGAGTACAAAAACAAGGGTTCTGCTTGCTCTATCTTTCCACTTCTCCATGCACTGATATCTCTTGAACTATCATGTTTGCTACATATTATCATTATGTGTGCTGAGAATTGAACCATTGTTGAGCACCAGTGACAAAATCATACTGCAAACACAATGAACATATTAGAATGCTTAATTTTTTTGATAAAAAGATCACATTTGTGGTTCATAATTGCAACAAAGACTTGTCGCACCTACATTCACGACTTTCCTCGAAGAACATTCCAAAAAATTTAAAACAATTTATGGAAAAACAATCCTCCAAGAATCTATGAACATTCTTCTACAGTTCTGGAATCACAAGAGTTTACCCGTATTTCTAAACTTGGATCACTCCTCCATCCTATGTTTTGGTTTTCGAACACAGTCCATCTTCTATCTCCATTCTAAAGAATACTTTCAAATGCAGATTCCAGGTGGTTTGGTGGAATGCAGGTGAAACAAAACCATGGAAGAATGAGGTGCGACGACGGTACAGTATGTGGCTGATTCCACCTCTGTAGACCAGGTTGCCAGATTCCTTTAGCTCATGCTGCCTCACGTTCTTCCTTTGATTCATTCGAGATCATCCGAAATTGTGAAGCATGAGCGTTCTGTTGAAATGTATCGTGCTTCGGTGATCACACTACAATCATATGCCTCCCCTGCTGCTTCGAACCAACGCTTCTTCAATGCATGGGAGTGACTTGGTGTCACTCAGAATGTTCCATGGAAGCCAGTCCGAAAACCCTAAACCTCGAAGATGGACATTCAGGCTCTTGGAAGCTCAGTTGTTCAGTTTCTACAAGGCACTTATCTGCTCTTGGAGTTTTTTGCGAGTTTTCTGTTCAAGCCATGGATTTCCATGGAGTGCTCACACTTCACCTGAGCTCAGGTGTCTTGACATCGTCATCATCGAAACGACCATCTGCAGGAGATGAGCAGTCTCACAAGGTTGAGTCCACTTGCATGTTTCTCAGCGCGGTTGCAATCGAAGGGCCCTTGACGTGAACCAGACGTACTGTGGCTTCCAGGTCCGTCTTCCGTCTCAGATACGACTCTCTGTTCTGAATTTTTTCGCAATGCCGTATCTCTGTAACTTAACCTCCGACCGAGTCTCGTACATGCCTCCCCTTCAGGTATACCATCATTCCTGATGATGGGCGCTTTGTGTACCGTGGTGGAAAGAATGGAGGTCTACCATACCGTCGTTGGTGCTGCAAGTTTGAGTGGGTACTGTCTACCTGGTTAAACGTGTTGCAAACCTTGACAGTACTAACCACTGCGCATTTGGGGTGCTGTCTGCAAGGTAGACCAAATTGCAAACGATGCAGGAAGCAGTGGTGTTTTGTAAAAGGAAAACTTTGAGAGATCTTACATGCCAGATGTCGTCGAACTTGACAGTTATTGAAGTAGCATATTTGTGTCCAATATAACACGTCCTTTTCGCCCAAGGCAAGGGTGTCACAAGCCAATATGGTGTCTAAGCAAAATCCGTATTGGGCGATCTAGCTTTGAAACGAACAGGGATGAACGCTTGTTCGATAAATTGCAATCCAGCTCACCCGTTCTTCTGTGAAAAAAGCAGGAAGGTAAGGCACCACATGCTCGTGGCGCCGGCGCCAGTACAGAGATGCGGCTGGAAATGTATCGTCATTCCCGTGGCTTTACTTGAGCTGAATTGAACGGGAAATATTCGAGGTGCACGGTAGAGAATCGACATGTTCTCGGACCAGCGTGACTTTGTTTGTACTTGATGGTAGATGGTAAACTTGTAATCGGAGTACATATCGTAAATGCCTTTCTGGGTCTATCGCGATGACATCGGTCCAAAAATAGGCACAGAAATCGCAACCTTCTGAAACCTCTTCTTTCGCAACAAGAGATGCAATTTGCTAGACTCACATGAAGTTCATTCTCGATAACTGACTCTGTTTTCAGCGTGATTAATTGCTCTCTCCGGATGTCTAGACAGTTTACTAGCATCACTCGGGCGTGAGTCCAAGCCAGACATTATAATCACTGAACGTTCGTGAAATGTTCTCCATAGATCTTTCCTGGAATCACCGTAGTGTAACAAGTGGTTGTATTTGGACGTTATTCTGAATTCTAGGATCGATGTTTGCTGGTTCATCGCTGGTACAGAAGCACGAGAGTTTTGAATTCATGTTTACAATGGCGCCGGCGCCATTCGAGCGTCCATCGGCATTTTGAAACAGAGATTCAAAACGATTTTTTTAACGGAGCAAGTTCCACGGCGTGTCCACGGAAGACTCAGGAACACATTCTGTCATGGATTCTCGATTTTAACAACCTTAATAAATACATTCACCATATAGCATTCGAAAGAAGTACGTGAACGGCCGTTGATTTAGGAGATGAGTAAATTTTTATAATAAAATTACAGGTAAGAGAGATCTAGGTCTGAAGAAACAGTTGAGTAGACCGCCGAAGGGAGTGCGCGCTTGAGCTTTATGAAATGCAGTGATCATGGCGTATTTAACAGAATTGAACCATCGGAAGTGCTCAAGTTGAAATATGGTTACAGAAATAGGAACTTAAAAGTGTACGATGTGTTCATCTGGCATCATCAAGTTCCCACGCGACTCACCATGGCGTTATGGAGGCCTATTCATGACAGCGACCATTCATATTCATGCAGCCTTTCATGTTCGCACCTCTTAACATGTCTTCTTTGGTTTACACTTGGAATGGTTTAGTATGCATAGCATAGGTTTCTTCGGCAAGCATAGCTGTGATAGGCTTCCCAATCCCCTGGAGACACATCATTCGACACGGATTGATCGGATACTAGTTCTGTGCTCCTTAATTAAGTTCTCTTTAGGCCTCTTACAAGATGATGAATTTGGTGGGAGGGATTACGCAATACCACGTTCGCTGGATGGAACTTTTTGCACTGATGATATCGCTTATTCTGCATTCAGCAAATTCGCTTTCAAAGAATAAGGATCCTTATAGCCCCTTGAGATACAAAATGACTCACCATACCCGATCAGCATTGCTTGCGCTGAAAAGAAGCCGTGGATGGACACATTCGAATGCAATTCATTTTATCAGAATTTCTGACTCCGAATTCGGGTGCCCAACTTGGTTCTCCTTATCTTAAAAGTATGCACTTGGAATTGTTCGAAAACAACTTATTCTGCGAGTTTTTCATTCCGGTCGCGGAGTTGGAATTGCGTGGAATCTTATATTGTGCAGCCTCTCTGCGTGTATGAAAAATCCAGAGGTGTGAGCACCCGCAACCAAAGAGGGGGGGTACTCGGACGATGACTGCCACGATCTGCGATGAGTGGCCCCCCACACCGAGAAACCACGGTTTTTGTCGTTGGAAAATTGAGTCGGACGGAGAGTATATGTATCCCAGTTTAGTCCTCCGCGAGGCTGGTTGTCAGCATTATCTTAGAAAGAGCCAAGTTCATGCTGAATCCATCAGCTGGGGATTGGCGGATAAGCTTGAGGAGTACTATGTGTTCAATACTGAAGTACCTCGACCACGAATTGCTGGTGGTCTTACGGACCGGAGGGTGGGTGGGACGATTTTTCGAAGACTTCCATCCCGTCAGAACGTACCAGAAGGTCAACGTACGGTGGGATTTACTTTGAGTAGAGCTACTGATCCAGATCGGCTGGTGAGGTGGTTATGTAAGTTTGCCTTGGTTGCAACATTGGAGTATCGCAAAGACGTCGTCCTCTGGATTCCTCCCGGTGATCCCAAAGATGAAATGCTGTGCATTGATTGCGCGTGGAAAGCGAGTGCGAGTGGACTTTACCTGGATTCAAGGGTTTGTAATCAAGACAATCCAGACTGGGTAAAAAAATTCGACTGGGTTGGATCGACAGCATTCAGCGTAAGTCTGGGAATGTCGGTTAGAATTCATGGAAACCAAGAACACCCTGCTGTCTCATTGATGTGATGCTATATTGCGGATCACGATGGATTGGGACTGTTAAACAGCATTCACGTGGACGGTGGTGGCATGGAAAGATGCACAATCGAAACCATCGACTTGATAAGCACAGACGGAGGACAGTTTATTCAAGTCCGGACACGAGCGGACCGTCGTCGATTGAGAATAAGGTATTAGAAGAACACAACGTGATGGAGAGGCCAGCTGTCAAGGTGGAGGTTGTGGATCGAGGTGGAGACGTCCAGGGGGTTCCATGGAGGAGGATGCCAAGAGCGATAAGGGTTCCGATCCTTGTGGAATTTCTCCACCGGTCAGAATCCGCGACGTCAACATCTCTCGTGATCATGATATGCGGATGCAATCGCATCCAAACCCTCCTGCCGCAACGACATCATCTCATCACGAATTTGTGAGGCCGTCCCTCGTCCGAAATTCCTCGGCAGGTCACCTTGCGAGTGCAAGAATAAAGGGCTCAAAAACTCAAAGTGATATCATATGATAGTGGGAGACACAACAGAAAGCGACGAGGATGAAAGCCGGCAGAGGACGGTGGAGATTACGAAGTCTACCG